>JANCIO010000171.1:0-69607 GCA_027604855.1 Psilocybe subaeruginosa
TAAAGATGTTAAAATGTTGCAATGCTTGTTAGACGAAGAATTTTGACCCTCCCTACAACCCTTGCAAGCAAGGAAATCTTCTATTTTCAAATTGTGATTTGATATGTAATTTTGACGTCAATGCGGCTGTCCCCTTCGGGAAATAAATAGTCATTTAGGAAGTTCTATACTTACCCTAGCCTGAAATGGCGACCACACTCGGAGCAAGGCTTGCTTTATGGAAGAAATACATAGCTACACGGAGCTATTCACAAAGTTTGCTTGCGTGATCTTTGTCGTTTGACTTCCACCAGCCTGTTTGGCCATGCACTGGTAATGACGCTGTGGGGAATATTTTGAATATTGAATCAAAACACGCTTTTTTCTTTTCTTATTGATTTATGTCTATTGGGAGCATGGCCTCATGCAGACCTAACTAATGAATACAAGCGAAATAACGATACATTATACACTGCTTGTAGTGTTGAACTACAGCAACCCCCAAGGGGTGTGCAGCGGCGAAATCCAAGATATAACCTTCCCATAAGAGTTCCGGGTTTGAAGCGTGGTAAAAAATTTGAGTGTTTTGGAGTAGGGAGAGCATTTCTCAAATTTGAATTTTGCCCGGTTGTTGACAGCTCTCCAAATTACTTATTAAGGCAATAGTTCCCACAAGAGGGCCCCTTGGGCGATCCCCTATCAAAACACACTATCTTTACAACCTAGTGTATGATTTCTGCCACTCCAAAGTTGCTCAAAGGTTGGAAATATATTTGTTATAACTCGTCGTATGTGTCTAATACCCATCAAGATTATTTGCTTGCTTTCTTGAGGACATATATATAATAATGTGTTTACGTGGACTCGTCTGGCTTTGGCGGCACATAAGTTTCTGTTAAGTAGTCACCGGGTACCCCGAAAATCTTTCCACGATCCTTCGTTTGCGCCGTATAGAAATATTCATTCTCCTAGAAATGTGAAATCCCTTCAATTATTAGTCAAGTAAAATGAACTATACAGACCTCTGCTTGAGACGCGTTTGATGATACTATGGTCGCTTTGGTTCCCTCTGGAATGAACTCTTGAAGTTTAGATTTAAAGTCGTAAAGGAAATAAACAGTTTGATCGTCAGAAAAGGCTGGTGCAGGCTGTGGAAGACAGTTTATTCAAGACATGCGACTTTGTTAAAGCGAACGAGACATTACCCCAGCACCGGGAGACGACATATCTGACTTCGGAGGAAGATATTTGGCGCACTCGGGAAGCTTGGGTTGGACGGCCTAGGGATCTGGTGAGAGTTAGGTGCGAGAAAGCCTATATAGCACCATAAGAGTCACGTAGCAATTTATACTCCATTGATTGAATCAGATAAGGATTCTCGGACCTCCAGTTTACAAGATGTCACACGCTTCAATCGATTACGACGCGTGAGTGCAGAGCGTACTACCATATTTTGTTGATCGGGTCTTTTCCTGGGGGGTGCCATTATTTTTCAACAACTACCGACATGATACCTTTATCGTCAAGAATGACATACCCCACATGACGTTGAATAGCCCCCAAGAGCAGCATGTGAAAGAACTCGGTGCCCCTTCTTAGACGGATTAATCTATTTGGAAACCCCCCTTTCCAAGAGAAACCCGGGGCTTTCAGTTGTCATTCGAGAAACCCATGAGTGGTCGTTATGAATAGTCTTTTGCCGCTCCGGCATGCACAGTCGAGATCCAAAATGTGTGGAGAATATTCAAAGAGCGACGCTGAGTACGAGTTTCATTTTCGGACTTGTGCTTTTTGAGGTACTGAACTCTCCATATATCTCATCGAGAAACCAGCTTTCATTGATCATAAAATTGATTATTGAATCTCTCGCAGAGTAAGCTTACCATTCCTCGCCAGTCTGACAACATTTCTGTCTGGTAAGTTGGACATAAATGGATTCCGTCAACCAAAAAGAAGATCACCGTCCTATTTTGGGCTTCCAATTTAAGACGCGACGTGCGCCACAGAGAGCACGTGAAAGCCTGACCAAGTCGAAGCGTTCAACGGGTGGGACAACTAACAAAGCCCCCAGGGATTACTGGTGGGTTGAAAAAAAAGACCACATTAAGAGTAAATTTGTGCTACGGTGACGGTCTGTGGCTTGCGGAGGGAACGTCAACGGAAAGCTCAGGTGGCCGTTGGTTGTGTGTGTACTGTGGGATGTACCTGCACATTTCCCACACTCCGCCATTTATACGACTCGTGGCGCTATTCAATCTCCGATTCCAGAATAAGAGAGTTATGTTCTGCCCCTTCTCTTTGATTCTTCAAACCTTCATTAGCCTTCTCTTGTCCAACGTTAGGGCTTGGGTCTGAATGTTCATCTACCTAACAGCCGGCCTCTTATCTTTGGCTACTATCTTATATGTCCCAAAACAGATACGGATCGTGAAACTCGATTCCCCATTGGAAAGTCTGCTCTGGACAATTCGTGTCCTGCGTTGGAAACGCAAATTTCCAGGGTCTTGTGATGACATGATTTGGAAATCAGATCCATCTAGAGAGCAGTATCTGCAAACCATGTATACATGGGAGTTCTTGGCCCCGTTCTTTGCCTCCAGAGGTTACAGAATGCATACCAAATCCCCAAGGTCTGACGATCTTTTCCCCGAGCCTGTCCCCCCTCATCCGGAGCAAAACACCTATCCGTTTGCACGATTCATTCCCAGCCACGATATCAGTTTTGGGTGGTATGTGAGTTATTCAATTAGTTCTCATTTTAATCTGCCTGATGTATCATGTCTCTGTTCTCTATGCTAGTCTCCGTCGTTGTGGGCCGCGCGCGACAACCAGGGCCGAGATGTCGTGATCAAGTAAGGTTGTTCATCGACCATCCTTTTTATTATACATGAACCAACGCCATCAGATTGATCTCCGATGTATCCAGACCATCTGATGAATTTCTCATCATGCAACGTCTGAACAACAAAGAACTGCGCGCGGATCCTCATAACCATACAATACCTGTTCTCGAGTTTCTAACCTTCGATAATTTAGTTTTTGTCGTGATGCCCAGGCAATTATCTCTCTTCCAAGCAGGTTAACAGCCCATTTATGCGAATTCCAGGTGGGATGGTGCTTTCACTGCTGACTTCGGTACCGTGGCGGAGTTGATGGAGATTACAAAGGCGTTTCTTGAAGTAGGTTCTCGTTCTGATGACAGCCTTATTATCAAATTTCATGGTTGTTTCAGGTTTTTGCCTTCCTTCATAGGCATAAAATCGTACATCTTGACTTTCTCTCCCAGAACACAGGAATGAATGTCATTTGTGGGTTCATTGCATTAATTTCTGCGAAAGGCTTGCGGAATCCAAGCGAAGTGCGATATGCATTGCTTGACTTTGGGGCATCACAAATGTTTCCCTGCGACACTGTAATTGAGGACATGACGTCGACACGCCGCCTCAATTATCGACTGCGCGGGCTCCCTGTGGTGAAGGGTTCACATAACCCCTTCAAAGCCGACGTGGCGTTCTTGGGATCTGGACTCCAAACGCGAATTAGGGTGAGTTAATACGCTCAACGAGATGATATCGTTGATGAAAAGGAATAAATAACTAGCATATCGAAAATGTTGTTCCTGAACTTGGACCATTTTTCGATCAAATGGTCATCATGACCGACGAGAAGCAACTTACAGCATCCCAAGCACTCTCCAGATTTCTAGAGATATACAGCAGTCTGAGTCCTGAGCAGCTCCAGGCACTAGTAATTGCTACCCATTGGAGAAAAGGTGTGCACATTTTTGTTGTATTCTTTCATTCAAATTTCTTACAATGAGCTTGGTGATGCAGATAAATTGATATATAAGCCGGCGTACAACCCAGTTCCACAAGAGTAGGCTATGTCCTTACAGTCTATCGATGCACATGCATTTTTTGTGACATTGAGGCAGTTCCCGACCGCGACACATTCGATTTCCATTATAGATTGGTTTCTGAGGCACATAAAAGCGTAGTAGTTCTATTAGTCCTACTGACAGTGTACTTTGAGTGTACTATCTGCGGACGGAAAGTCAACGGATGACGGAAAAAAATACCAACTCGTGGCGATATTCAATTTCCGATTTAAAGCTTCACCGACTTTCTCCTGTTTAACATCAATGTTTAGATCTGGATGCTATTCTACATACTGCTGGGTCTGTCACCGTTGCCTACGATTATGTATCTTCCCAAGAAATTACGGATGGTGAAACTGAATTGGTTCGGACTCTGATCCCCCCTTTTGTAAAAATCGACAATAAATCTACTGTTAATATCCCACTAAACTGTTACCCGACATACTTCATCTGCCATGGAGTAGTAGACGATATTAAATTTCTCACAATACTATTTTCTGGATGCTATTTGCGCGTTTTAGGTACTATTTCGGGATCTATGAAGGTAGGAAGTAACAGCTAGATGCTTTGACGAAGTAACGTACAAAATCCAAAATAAATGAAGTAGATACAAGTTATATCAAGAAAATATTCGAAAATGATTCTGAGGGGATTGAATCCGCTTCTGAAGCAAGCCTGTCTCGACTCTCGAGTCGAAACGATGCTTCAGATTTTAGAAGTTTCCCACGGTTCTGTGGGCTCGATTCAGATCTGAATCGACCCAGAATCGTCCTCCAGAATCGCCTCTGAATCGTTCACTCTGATCTACCCGTATCTTCACACAATGTACACTTGGGAGTTTTTTGTCCCCTTCTTTGCCTCCAGAGGCTGCAGAATTCCCAACAAATCCCCCACAGATGATCTATTTCCTTAGCCCATCCACCTTCTTTCGGAGCAAAACACCTACCCATTTGCACGATTCATTCCCAGCGACGATATCAGTTTTTGGGTGGTGTGTGAGTTATTCGAGAATTGGACAGTTCTTATTTTAACCACCCTGATGTCTTTGCCCCTCAAACCAGTCTCCGACACTGGACCGCCCGCGATAAGCAGGGACGAGATGTTGTGATCAAGTAAGGTTGTTCATCAAGACATTTATTTAATCGCTTATGGATCAATGTCCTTAGACTGGTCTCCGATGTTTCCAAACCATCAGATGAGCTACTCATCATGCAGCGTCTGTGCAACAATGAACTGCGCGCGGATTCACATAATCACTCCACTCCTGTTCTCGAATTTATATTATAACTTTCAATAATCAAGTTTTTGTCGTGATGCCCAGGCAAGTATTGCTCTTACTCTCATTTGGGCTCACAAATGGCTTAATTGTACTCCAGATGGGACGGTGTTTTCATTGCGAATTTCGCTATTATGACAGAATTGATGGAAATTACAAAGGCGTTTCTTGGAGTGAGTATCGCTTCTTAGGGCAGGTTTATGAAAAAACAAACTCACATTCTTTAAGTTTTTGCCTTCCTCTAAAAGAATAAAATCGCACACTTTGACTTTCTCTATCAGAACACAGGAATGAACGTCATTTGTCCATCTGCTAAATTACGCTCTACTAACTGCTTGCGAAATCCTGGCGAAGTACGATATGTATTGCTTGGCTTCAGGGAATCACAAATATTTCCCTCCGGTTCCATAATTGAAGACATGACGGCGACACGCAGCCTCAATTACCGACTGCATAGGCTCTCTATGGTAAAGGTCTATATAACCTTTTCAAAGTGGACGTGGCGTTCTTGGGATCTGGACTCCAGATATATATTAGGGTAAGCGAATACGCTCAACGGGATAATACGCTAATATAAAGGAACAAATAGCCAGCATATCGAAAATATTGTTCCCAAACTTGGATCGTTTTTCGACCAAATGGTCATCATGACAGACGAGAAGCAATTCAAAACATCCCAAGCACTCTCCAGATTTCTAGAGATATACAGCAGTCTGAGTTGTGAGCAGCTCCAGGCACCAGTGATCGCTCTCCATTGGAGCAAAGCTGTGCACATTTTCGTTGTCTTCCATCGAAAAACTGAACAATGAGCTTCATGATTTAGATAAAGTGACATATAAACCGGCATCCAAGCCACAAGAGTAAGCTATATCCTTACATTCTGTCAATGCAACTGATTTTGTTGTGGTAGGATTGGATTGGATTCAAGCAACACGGCGCGTTTCATATTTTTGGGAATGTATTGGAGCCTTTGGTTGGAACGTTAGCATTGGCCTCCTTTTCCAGTTCACACGGCGATGTCATTCTCAATTGCTTTAATTAAGTAGCAAATGTCTACTTCGAGACTGGCAGGCTACTTGAAAAGTGGGCTTATTCAAAATCAGCTCGATACAGAAAATTCTTAACAGGCCCCAACTTGTCTCAATCTCACCAGCCCCTTCCGAGTCCTTGTCGACACCCTTCAGAGAAAGGTAAAACGCACTCGAACAGCATCCATCCGTCCGGCTACGGGTATACATTTATGGCGCGCACTCACCGGGTAGACTATATGAACAGTACCAGACATATACACATGGACCCCGCATATCATCCTCCGAACATTGGAAATGTCGTTTCTCATCTCCTTTCCGAGTCTTTTGGCTGTCGATTCAAATCTTCTAAGTTCGACATCCACGTTGGAACTCCGTTTTCACTCTACGCCGAGAGTCTTATAAACGCAACCAAGCTCCCTTTCCAGGTCACTGTTGCATCACTTACTCTCCTGCAGCGCTTGTACATGCGTCTCCCTGAAGAAGTGTTCGAACTGCGAAAGCACTTCTCGCCATACCAATTGTTCACAGCGGCGTATATCGTCACGGCGAAGCAATATACCCAGTCTCGACTCGGTCTCGATATCACACGATTGATCACACACGGGAAGGAGCCAACCTTCGAGAGAGACAGAGTAACGGTTGCAGTGCTCATGTCCAACGAGTACTGGTCTCATCGAACCTCCTATTCTGTTCAACAAATTAAAGATATGCAAAGCCAGTTCGTCTTTGCTTTGGGAGGAAGCGTTGCGGTGTTTCCGGCTAAGGATATCAAATCCCAGGAGTTCTTGAAGCAGCTGAAGTCATTATCCCTCCAAAGGCGTATCCCCATAGGCCGTCGTCTACGCCAAACGTCTTCAGATCCCCGAACTGGATTGGCAAACTTGGGTCGTATGAGCGCAGCAGAGCACAAGGAGTATTTTCAAGTCCTAGGAGAGAAGCTAGTATTCGTCAGGTCCCCCATAGAGGTGCAGGTTCGCCTATGAGTGCAGGATCAGGATCAACAGTAGAATGTTTACGAAGTTCGCCAAATCTAGATGATTTAACCTATCGAAGTCTGTAATTCTAAACTTCGACAGCCAAGAGCGCTAGGAAGCAAAAAGGTGAATAGGCATGTTTATGTACAAACAGGGTTTATAAAATAATGCAATGAGATGTTAAAACATCAAAATCCAAGTGTATCCGATGAAGAAATGAAGCAGTGTCGTGTTGGAGCCTCATGCAAGATCCGGACGACTACCAAGGTGAGCCACGAATACTTGAGCTTCCAGTTAGTGAGCCTCCGTTGGTTAGCTATGTTTACGGCAAGTGAATAAAGCTGCATGCATGAAGGGCAGATGGAATGTCTTACCACATTCGTGATCTGTTTGTGTACGAGTGCCAAATCTATCCGGTCGAGTTTAGTTTCAGACCGTCAATATCCATAAAACAGGTTTGCTTACAGTCTAGATATGACATGGCACCATTATTTTGGTCTTCTACAAGCATGTCGCTGAACTCTATCTCGGCAGCGTCTAGATTTTGCCGGGCAATGTACAGCTTGCTTGACCTCCCCTTTTCAGCAAACCGGTTGGCAAATATATTATGAACCTGTGTGGATAGGGTTGAAGAAAGTACGGGTAGTGTATGCTGCGTCGTATAAGCCGTAAGTTAGGAAGAACGTATGTGTATGATAGATAAAACAGACCATATGAGGATCGACAGCATGTATGTCGTCCACTCCGAAAAGATCATTCAGAAGTTGTGGTGATGCGCTCGAGCCCACCCAGAGAATCATGGTCTCATCGTTATCTGAAGGGAACAGATAGATGAATAATTTTCGCTATGTTAATCGAAGAGATCACTCGCCTATAAGATAAACGCCACCAGCTTCCATGAAGAAATAGCTATCACGCATGCAAAAAGGCATGAGAATCTTTTCTGTTTTGGTTTCATCTTCATTTGTCACGATTTGTGGTAGCGCAATCTGATCATCCAGATCATGTAAAGCGAGCAGCCGGGGGTAGAGATAGTGCATAAGAGAGCGCGGAGACATCGAAAGGATGTGGTGTATATGATAATTGCGAACATCAGACGACACCTGGCGGGCTGTAAACGCTCTTTGTCAACAGCCGTATGAAATTTATATAAATGAATGGAGTAAGTGCCTTTGAGTGGTTTGGTCTTCTGTAGAGCCAGTGTGAAAGCCGGAAGTGCCCGGAAAGCTTCTGGGATGATTAACTGATAGATCAGAGTAAGTAAATAATTAAAAGGCAAGACAAAAGTGTGTTTTCACTTGACTCGACCGTGTGGCTGCCGCACACTGAGTACGATATCCCAAAAGTAGTCCGGCGCACTTTTCTGTCAGTTCTTCCCGAATAATTAGAGTCCTCTGCTGGGACATTGAGGACATAGCTGGGCAGCAAAATGAGTAGGAATCGCAAGAGATTGCCTCGTTACATACCTTCCTTGGACATATGACATATGACGCTCTCCAGATCTGCAAATTGGAACAGGCTCCCGGCCAGTTCCACCACATCCACGGCAAGATTTACCACCCTGACCCTCCTCTGTCCTTCGACGCTTGTGTATAGGACAGCACATTGCAGAAACGCGTATCCGCGCGGTGAGATGCTACGTGTATGTTCCAGCTCTACGGAGAACGACGCGTCTGCAGACAAGTTGGCGAAGGCAAGTTCGTTCGGTGCTGAAGCATAAAAAGTCCCATACTGTGCTTTGACCTGCAGGCCTATTCATAGAAAAATTACAAGCTATGTTATTCGTTGATAGCAGCGAAAAGAGGACATGTGTAAGGTGCGGTAGGGAGATAGACATACCATGCGAGGTCCTTACACGCGCCATGCAATTATATCCTTGGCCTCTCGTTACGAGCCTTCTTAACTGATCTCGTACTATGGGACCATCTCTGGCCGGAACAAACCGTGGATGCCAGAAGACCTCACCACCTGTACGAGTGGCAACAACACAAACACTACCGGTATCCATATATTTGCCTGGCGCCAAGAACATGCTCACCCCAATACCATGTTCAGCACATTCCTCAGCGATCGATATCCATGTACCAGAGCGTGGGGCATGCAAATTCTTCTCTTTGTCAGTATCGTACAGCGCTGTTTCGGATGGCGGAGCCATAGGAAGTGCACCTGCGCCGACGGTGGGTAGCGTTGACTGGAAAAGAATGACGTGTCCGCCTCGACCTGCCTTCACAATAAATTAGTATCAAACTTGGGTTGCAGGAGGCATGATATAACAAACTTACTAGTGCTGCAAGACTACCACGAATGGTTGATCCTAAACACGAGTCGCTAGACGTTGCACCGGCAAATTGGGAAGGTATGCCGTCAATGAGAGCTTCTATTGCAGATCTTCGGGGTAGGGGTTACACAATATTCCCTAATTTCGAACAAAATCATACCTTCGTTCGACAGGATCGACAAACAATCCAAGTGTGGGCACGAAAACCTCCTCGAGATCTGCGACAACGAGCATTCGAGTCATCTCTGACTAAGACGATGTCCGCCATCCGGTTAATTCATAATAAAGTTCGTGAGAGTAGACGACGCACATCGAGGTGGTAGAATTGCAATGAGCTATTGAATGTGACAATTGCAAGTCTGCTGGAAGGCAGGAAATTTGACTCGATTCCAAGGTCGGCATTCCCGTATAGAATGGTCTTTAATGAGTCGCAAGAAGATTGAAGAAACCCTGAGGCGACTGCCTCCATCGATACGTCGAATGCGAAAACGTAGGTCAAAGGACATGGAATTCGTGGACCAGGTTCTGGGGTCTCAACAGAGTAGAATGGTTGGGCTATGTGAGCCGGGGGATTCTGTGCCCAGTATTCTTTGGAAGAGGTAACTTCAAAGTCTACTGTGCCCTTGTTCAATTCCGGCCGTTGCAGGTGGTCCAGCCGCAGAAAGTTTGCGTCAAGATTGCAAAAGTAATCAGGAGTCACTATAAGCTATGAGTGTTGGTTGTGATATAAATTAACATCAACCGCGTACCTTCTGTTTCTTGTCCGCAAAGATTGCATTTCCATCGAAGACCTCCGGATATCCAACTACACCAGGGGTTAATATAAGATCTACAACGAACACATCTAGCCGGGCCTGCAGGCCCCGTATGAATCAGAGGTACCGGCTCCTCGCCAGGACTTTGATCTGCAAATGGGTGAAATATTGCTGCTACAGGGACGTGCGATTCTGCGGCAAGCTTGGATGTGCTGGGCATATTCCATGTCGACAGTCGAACGAATTTGGGAGATGAATTGCCTGGCAAAAGATAAGTGATATGTATTTCCCGATCACAAACATTCGACATACGTACCCTGATCAACAGCGACAAAGTCAGAAGTACAGAGAGGTGCATGGGTTCCAGGAAGGGTCGTATGTGTCTTTGATTCCCATACTCGTCGATCCCTCTCAATAGCATCTATAGGAGATGGGACCTGTGCTGGGTCGATACGTGGCCGCAGACCTACACAACATCAGCTCAAGATTTCTATGCAGATCTTGGTATGTTATACCTTTATAATTAAGACCAGCAGAATGTGGGGGTTGTGGGATATGATTTGAATGAGTGTACATGTCTGAGCCTTGTCGTCGTATCCAGCACTGAATTTCTCGGACGCTCATCATCTGTTTGGATCCGGTAACCGTGAACCTCTGTTCCTAACAGTGGCGGCGCGTCAGCGCGTCCCCACATTAATTTCTGCCTTCTTGCAACGTTTCTCTCAAGAGTGGGCATAAATTCAAATCTTTATATGCAGAGTACCCAAGGCCCTGCCGCCTGGTTGGAAATTGAATAAACAAATCACAGTTGCGTAAAATAACTATGTACGTAAATTCAAGGAGTCAAACCAAACAAGTCCCAACGCGTTTCTCATATTTGAGTCCGCAACATTGCGCAACACTCTCCTTAAGGCTGTCATCAAAACATGGCGCCCAAACCTTCCACAGAGCAGCTAAAGCAAAAGAGTTTGACCTCTTTTTTCTCAAAGGGCGCCGCTGCAGAGAACACGCCGAGAAGCTCAACAGGCTCAAAATCTACCCCCGTTGTCGAAACACTTGCTCCGAAGGCTGGCAAACCTCAAGTTAAAGCAAAAGGGCGAACGGAGGGATTAAACACGAGTCCTTCGTCAAAGAACGCGTCTAAAGCACAACCACCGTCATCTCCTCAAGAGCCTAAAACTCCATATACACGACATGCGGGCTTCTCAACTGTTGGGCAGAGTTCGGTCCCGTTTTCACGAAATGGTACTTCCCCGCCACCTAGCAGTGATCCTATCGATGTAGATATGTTAGACGATGGCGAGGAAGTCAAGAGCCAGCCATCTTCGACAAAATCTGTAAGTCACACTTCATTGTAATTCCCCAAAACTGAATCCCATTATTGCGAAGACCACACAGAGTCGGCCAAAACGGAAGGTTATCCTTGACGATTCCGACGAGGAGGTGGAGGATGTGCCGTTAATGAGCAATGGAAGGAGAAAAGCCTCCGTACGCAGCTCCTCTCCCATAGACGCCATCAGAAGTCAGATTTTCTTCTTCCTCTACGATTGTCACTTACGTCTCGCCCCAGGCCAAACAAAGAGACCTCGTTTGTCCAACATCGTCATTGAAGATGACGAGGACGAGGACGAAGATGATGAAGAACTGAAAACATCTCTATCTCAACGCCTCTCTCGTTTCAAAAAATCACCTGTGAAGAAAGGTACATTTTGCGCGTATATTCAAGCCCGATATGCTTAGATATGCCATACAAGGGAAACCCAAATCAAGAGCATCCTCTGACGATGACGACTTCATTGTACCTGATGATTCGGATGCTGAAACCCGGTCTGTTAGATCGCAAAAGTCAAGCTCGTCACGTCGCTCCTCTACATCGTCCCGAACATCGCATGCGTCTTCCGATGAAGAGAATGATGAGGACTTCGATGAAAATGACCGTGAAGATGAAGCCCCAAAGAAAACAAAGACGAGGATTAAAGGGAAAACTTCTGGAAAGTCAAGTTCAAGCAAGAGTGCCATCAAAGCAGCTGGAGTTTCTGGGGACGGAATGGGCAATGGCACATACTCACTTCTTACTGCTGCTGAACAGCGCGAGCAAGAAAAGAAGGATGACAAGAAGGCGGCAGAATCGCCTTATGATTTCTTGATGGATGTTAGGGATGTAAGTTATTCTCTCAGGTCAGAAACATTAGACGCATATCCATTATTTTGTAACAACAGAAAGATGGGAAGAAACCTGGACAGGAGGGTTATGATCCTAGGACCTTATTTGTACCCAAGAAGGCCTGGGCTACCTTCACACCCTTTGAAAAGCAGGTATGTCACTTTAATTGACTGAAGACCTTAGCGGAAACCCTAATGTACTATGCGTTATAGTTTTGGGAGGTCCGTTTCTTCACATTCTTGTTGATGTAATTTAAAATTATAACTTTAAACTATCGAAGATCAAACAAAATCATTATGATACTGTATGTGTTCTTTTCTTCTCCATTTTTATCGTCGAGCTGACTTCCTTTTTGCCCGAAGATTTTATTTTTCCAGAAAGGGTGCGTATTAAGATGATGAATGCAAAATATTTCTCAACCAATGCACGTATATAGGAAATTCTTCGAGGTAAGATAGCTCTTTTGGTTCTGTTAAAGGGGCTTTGTACAAACTTGGTGGCCCTAGCTTTATGAAGATGATGCCCGCATCGGACATCAGGAATTCGACCTGAAATTAACCAACAGGGTAAAGATGAGTATGGTGAGGCTTAAAAGCATCTAGATATTGCAAGGTTTCTAACCAAAGATTGGTGTAGGTGGGTGTTCCCGAGATGTCGTTCAATATGTGGGCTTCGTGCGTATTCCGGTTGCTACCCAGGAAGAAGACTACTGACTTTCCTTTATTTGCGTGAATAGGAAGTTCCTTGCAAAAGGTTTGGCTTATATATGTTGCTCTTATCATCAACGCTGACCCGAGTACCAGGGTATAAAGTCGGTCGCGTTGAACAAGCTGAGACTGCCCTTGGGGCAGAGATGCGAATGGCAGCTGAGAAAGGTACTGGAAAGGCTAAAGCCAAAGGAAATGCTGGACAGGATAAAATCGTTCGACGGTCAGATTGCTTTGTGCATATCTATCAAGGACAAGTCAAGCTAAAGCACTCGTCGATTTTAGAGAACTGAACAAGGTCTACACCACAGGAACTCTGGTTGATCAGGAGTTTTTGACGGACGAGCAAGCAGGGCACTGCATCTGTATCTGCGAAGCGACTACCCAAAATGGTTCCAATGACGATATGGAACTTGAATCCGAACGCAAATTTGGTGTATGCGTGTTGGATTGTTCTACATCGGAGTTCAATCTGAGTTACTTCGAGGATGATGTTTGTCGAACTCGGATGGAGACGCTCATGCGGCAAATCTGTCCGAAGGAAATACTCTATAAGAAGGTATGCAATGTATTAGGTGATATCTCTATGGCACTTTCGATCTCATATCCTGATTCCCGTTAGGGGACCTTATCTAAACACACGATTACTCTTCTGAAGTCCGTCCTTCCTTCAGGATGCCTTTGGACATCGTTACGTCCAGTTGAAGGCTTCAAATACCTTGAAACCCTCGAACAGTTGAGGACGATATACCCTCCTGCACCAGGTGAAGATGTAGAGATGGATCAAGACGATCCATCGTACTCGTTGCTCCCGGAAAGCGTCCCAGCGCCCATTCGCGAGATGGCTCGCGAGCAACTGGCCATCGAAGCATTAGGTTCGATGATATGGTACCTACGCCAGCTCAATATCGACAAGGACATTCTGAGCATGAAAAATTTCAACATATATGACCCGATGAAGAAAGGCATGGGACTGACTCTCGATGGTCAAACTTTGGCGCACCTTGAGGTAGGAAGAGTTTTGTTGGATCAATAGACTGAGAGACTGACACACATTTCGTTCGACCAGATTTTGCAAAACAATGAAGGCTCAGATGAAGGATCTTTGCTGAAGCTTCTTGGTCGATGCATCACGCCCTTTGGAAAGCGCCTGTTCAGGATATGGCTGTGCATGCCATTGCGGGAAGTAGAAGACATCAATGCAAGGTGTGTTCGTCATTATTCTTTTTGTACCATCATTAATAATGTTTGATATGACGCTTATAGGTTGGATGCAGTACGAGACATTTTGGACCATCCGACATTCGAGGCTACATTTACAGACATAGCAAAAGGCATTCCGGATCTAGAGCGGGTAGTATCGCGTATACACGCCAAGAGCTGCAGGGTCAGGGATTTCCTGAAGGTCCTGAAAGTGAGCCTGGGTTATTTTGAACTTAGAAATACGAATATGAACTGACAATTCTTTGAAGGCATTTGAAAAGTTGAATAATGGCATGGCCAAGCTCGCCGATGAAGCTGCGTCATTCAAAAGCAAAACCATCCTCGGCCTTTTGAGAGGTGCCCCAGATCTTGGGTCTCACCTACGGAGCGTTCGAAGCATGTTTCAACCGGTCAAGGATGACGATAAAAGTACGAATACTGTTGGCCTTACCTGGTCCGTGTTTGCTAACTGTTTGTTGCCGTCGATTCGCAGAGGTTGACGAGTTGGTACCAAGAGATGGTAAAGATGAAAGATATGACGAGGTTGTTGCAGAAATGGACTCGCTTGAGAAGAGTCTCGACGCCGACTTGACCAAATTTGAAAAATCTCTTGGGTATAGATACACTTTCCATCTTTTTGATAGCGTCCTGATGAACTATGTCAACAGCATTAAACTTGCATACTGGCATAGTGCTGTTGGAAACAAGGTATTGCCGCCATTAGTTTCGTTCATAAAACGCCACACTGACGATTATTGCAGGATATCTATCTCATCGAAGTAGCAGCCACCATCGACAAAAAGAAGTTGCCGAAAGATTGGACGAAAACATCTGGAACAAAGGTTTTCTTTTTTTAAACCATCTTCTTACTTGGGCTGATGAAGGACTGTTCCAGGCCAAAAACCGCTTCGTTGTTGGGTCTCTGCAAAAGCGCGTTCGGCAATTGAAAGAAGCTCAAGAAAACCGTACGGCTGCCATCAAAGCCTTCAAGTTCCGGCTGTACAATGAGTTTGATGTCGACCGCGCTCTGTGGCTGCGTGCAATCAGGGTCTTTGCTGAGCTTGACTGTCTGTTTAGCTTGGCAAAGTCGTCAGCGGCGCTTGGAGAGCCATCTTGCAGACCTACTTTTGTTGAAGGCGATGAAGCTGTACTTGATTTCCAGGAGCTTAGGCATCCCACTCTTTGCATGAGTACCACGTTGAAAAACTTTATCCCGAACGATGTTAAACTGGGAGGCGATGTCGGAAAGATTGTGTTGCTGACAGGTACGCCTCTTCGCTTTGTCGATTCGTTATTTTCTGATGTAATGCATGATGTAGGCCCGAACATGGCGTGAGTTGCTGGCATATATTTTATTTCATGCTTGTCTGATGTTGACTTACCATCTAAAGTGGAAAATCAACAGTAAGCTCGCCTTTACTCTCCTTTCTTTTCATCTAACATCTTATTGCAAAGGTTATGAGAATGACCGCAACGGGCGTTATAATGGCGCAGCTTGGAATGCTGGTACCCGCCACTCAAGCCAGGTAAAGATCATGTCAATACATGACTCTTGAAATGACTGAACATGCTGCTTCTTCAGACTGAGTGCTGTCGACATGATCATTACTCGCATGGGTGCGTATGACAACATGTTCTCCAATGCAAGTACTTTCAAGGTGGAACTCGATGAATGGTATGCCTAAATCTCCATGTTCGGAGACGTCTGGATTGACACTTTTGTTAGCTGCAAGATTCTCTGCAACGCCACACCAAAATCACTTGTTATTCTGGACGGTATGTTGTCTTGTGACAATGTCTCCTTGTGGAGCCAGCATTAATTTACACTTGCACCAGAACTCGGACGAGGAACCTCCACTTTTGTGAGTACAACTTCGAGCCTTCGCATTCTCTTTTGTTGAATATTTTGTGTTTTCTGTAGGATGGCATGGCTATTGCTAGTGTACGTTGATTCAAATGTCAGTTTTTCTTACTTTTCGCTAATCTACACAAACGATAGGCCGTGTTGCATCAACTTGCTACTCACACTTTGCCTCTGTCATTCTTTGCGACGCATTATGGGTCTCTGACTGATGATCATGCTTATCATCCGAATATCCGAACGATGTACATGTCAACCCTGGTAGATGATAAAAAACATGAAGTACGTTGTCAAATGAATATCATTTCCTGCACGTCTTTACATTTCTTTTAGTTGGTGTTCTTGTATAAGCTCATCGACGGCGTCGCTGAATCATCGTTTGGGACCCACGTTGCCAACTTGGCCGGAGTGCCACGCCCAGTGGTGGATCGAGCTGATGTCATCTCCAAAGACTTTGCGAAACAATTCAAGGAAAAGCTCCAAATCAAACAGGAGCAATATGCGTCTGCCAAGATACCCCTCGTCGCTCAAGCCGACTTTGCGTATCTATATAAACTTGGTACTGGCGAGATTCAACTTTCTGAAGACCCCATACGAAAGAAGGAGGTACTCGCTCGCATGAAAGGCATCGTTCGCCGTTATCTCACAAAACCCTAACTGACATTCCAAAGTAACATTTGCTTCTGGTCAACTTTTTGATATCACGTCCCTACTGCTCTTTAATTGCTTTGCACCTATACCTTTGAATTTCTAGTTGCTTCTTTCACGCCATCGTATACATATCACTACTATTACCAGATGTTTCCATTGTACATACATAACATCGAAATGTTTATCAACTTATCCTATATCATCTTTACAATCTGTCTATCACCAACCGACCGCCATGATAGTCGCCACATGTTTCACAGTTTGCAAAATAAAGTATGACAAGGATCAGAGGAAGTTGTACTCGTTAAGAGAACAGATGATTACAGTCGATATATTGTAGATTACAATAAATGTGTCCAGAAGGCGCCTTTGTCATCAACACGTCTGGGCAGATCCTGCAATACTCAAGACTGAATCCAAGTCATCGTCACGTTCCAGCGTTTCGTGTGTCGTAATGCCATGGTGACGTATCGATTTTTCTAGCATATCAACATTAGCGTGCATGAGATTAAATCGAACTCCTAAATTTGAAAGCTCCATCAGGCGTAGCACGACATTTCTGTCCTTGCACACCATTGATTCAGGCTTCGGGTCACTCCAACGAGCCTGGCGACAAGTAAAGTCAATATTGTTGAGCGGGCGCCTCAATGAGTCCTGAATATCCCAAGGTGGTCCTGAGATGGTCGGGATAAGCGCCCAAAATGAAGTGTCCCACACGGGGCGAATGTCGGAATAATGGATAGACTGGAGGTTTGGAAGAAATGGCTCCTCGCAGCTGTCCATGCTATGTTGTGCCAAGTTGGAAGTATCGGCGAGGACCCTAAAGAGATCAAGGCTTTCTTTACAGATTGATAGTTCCAAATCGCGGAGGGATGGTGTCTGTCGCAGTAGTCCGAGTAGTGATTCGTGGTCGCAAAGAACGTTGTGGAGCCTCAGAAATGTTAGACGGCAAGAAGACCGCGTAATAAGGGCCAAGATACAGTTTGAAAGAACTTCTGACTCTAAATCATTGACATGCTCGATTGTGAGGTGCGTCAGTTGAGGAAAGGCGAAAAACAATCCAAGTTCTTGTCCTTGGTATTTGCCAATCTCGAGAGACCGGAGTTTGTGGTGTACGATGGGAATTTCGTGCATGGGGTATTTGTGCGCCAGTTCCGAATCAGAAAGGCATGGGAGTTGGCAATCCACCAACTCTGGTGCCTGCCGTAAAAGCTCAAAAAACTGGTCGAGGGGTATCCTAGTCTTGTGAAACTGTATGTTGGTGACTCGATGCCAATCGATGTCCAGCGATTTGAACCCAAAATTCGAAATAGAAACGTGAGTGGGTCGGGGTTTTACGCCTTCGATGCTGAACATTACATCGTCCTCCGCCCTATGGTAAGTGTCGAAGGGATACTCCAGAAGAATTCGGCGGATGATGGGTGCTCCCTGCAGATCTCCACAGAAAAATGGAAGTATCTCGGTCCTGCAGATTACTCTGAGCTCCTCCCAGCGGCTCGAATATTGATTGACCAGGGCAATGAGCCGATGGAATATTCCTTCCCGATTGTGTATTCCGTGATTGATATCGGGGTGGTAAAGTGACAATTCGATTGACAATGGAAGTTGACCGGACCTGCTAAGGCATTCTTGGGAGACATCTAAACAGATCCAATTGCCAGAACCCCTTGGATTAATACTGATATGGGTCCAGAGTTGGGGCGATGACCATGCGACACGACGCCACGATTGACAAACGGCTCCGAGAATCAATGGAGAGCAATTGTTGTAAACTTGCTGGCAACTTTTCTCTACGACGTTCTGCGAGTCGACGTAGGATCCGAAAATGTTGGCCAGTATTTCCGATGGAAAGCCACGGAGAAGTGGATCGTGTCGACGATTTATCGCTGTGCGGAGCTGGCGTTGTTGATCGCGCATTTGTTCGAGCTGCTGTATGAAGGAATTTTTCAACGCGATTACTCGCTCCTCGAACTCGACGTATTGTTGACAGGAGGTGCAGGGTTTTCCATTCGATATTTGGCAGTTATCGTATACTTGAATGCCATCCAGATTCTCTGGGATATCGCAAAACACGCAATACATAATCGCGATGGTTTAGGCAGGCAAGAGCAGTGTTGAGAGTAGACAATTGGAACTTGTCTGAACGAGGAGGAAAGGGTTTCGGAGATGCTCGTAGTCAGATGCTTGAGACAATAAACCACAGGCCGTGGAAGGGTGGTTTCTGTTGGGTGGACTAGTGCCTGACAGCAGAAGTAGTTGTTCTGAGCTGATCATGAGTTAAAAGAACTATAAGTAGGGATCTGAAGGTTTGTTTACATTGCGTGGCAATGTTCTGTCCCAAGAATGGTTTAAGTGATCATCCTGTGACCCTGTTTGCGGAAGGACGTGATTGGGACGTGAAGATCGACCCAGGAGCCGAAAGAACCGAGTATCTGGAGTTGGAGTCGAGTTGAAGGCGGATGGTGTTGGATGGTTGAACCGAAGGCCGTCTGACGTTGGAGGAGATGAAACAAGCTAGGCGTAGAATAAATCGGATTGTTTATATATGAAATCAGGCCGATGCCCGTTGATCCCCTTGTTTCCCTTCAATGTTCACATCCAAGGCCAAAGCTATCTCACATGAGTTAAAAAATCGTGTAAAACTATGCTATTGAATCTAAATCTCTATGCAAGTTTTACATGCAAAACTTTAAACGATCATGACTCCGATGCCGACTATCAAACATGAGAGCCAAAATCTGCTGTTAAACCTTTAGACAGCCACTACAATCGCATTCAATAGAAAGAGATGTAAAGAACTAGTTAAAAGATAACGAAAATACTACGTAGATTAAGGAGTCATTTGACGAGGAAACAAAAGCAGAGCAAAGTATAACTGGAGCAAGGCCGACGCCTGCCTCAAATGCGCATTACACCGCCCGGTCTGACTGTATCGTTATCTGGTGGTGAGCGATCGAGGGCTTTAGGATATCATGGTTATTACATTTGAGATTAAGCTTGATTCCTGATTGTAAAGCTTCGACAAGGCGTAGCATGACATCTCTGTCCACACAAATCCTCTGGGTCTCTTCATGAATTTCCCAGATATTGATGTATACTTCTTTGAGCCGACGACTCTGAGGATCATGGATATCCCACCTTCCCAGGGCACCGGGAATGAGCGCCCAAAACGAAGCATCCCAGGTGTGGCAATCCGAGTAATACTGAAGGAATTGGACGTTGGGAAGAAACGGACTTTCAAGTTGGGAGCCGTCCGATGCATCCGATGTGGAAGTATCAGCGAGGAGTCGAAATATTTCGGACGGGTGACGATCGATAATCACACAATATGTCAGATCCAGTTTGCGAAGGAACGGTGTCTTTCGCAATAGCCTGAGTAGTTTCTCGTAGGGGCATTGAAGATCGACGAGACTCAAAGACACCAGACGGCAAGAAGAGCGTGTAATTAGATCTGTGAACCAATCTAGGTCTAAATTTGTGCAGCCTTCGTCAAGACAGAGGTCCCCTAAGTTAGGGAAGATGAAGAACCCAAGAAACCATACGAGTTTGTCTCCCCCGTAACCGCCAATGACGAGTGATTGAAGTTTATGATGCACAAAAGGGACATTATTTGTCGAGAATGTGTAACCTACTCGTCGCGAATCGGAGACATTCAGAAAGGCGCAGTTCACCAACTGTGGTGCTTGTCGCAGAAGTTCAATGCACTCGTTTAGGCAAATAACTGTGTCGAAATGTACTTCGGTGACCTGGCTCCAGTTGATATCCAACGATTCGAAACTAATTCCGTAAGTTTCAACATAAAGAGGCTGAGGTTTTACGCTGCCTGTAATATCAAAAAGATTGCATTCGATATCTTCGGAGGGATCCCATGGATCTGGAAGCCCTAAGGCTAATCTGCGAAGCATAGGTACCCCATACGAGTTTCCGCGTATAAATGGGAATATTTCTGGTGAGCAGTACAGTCTTAAATCCTCCCATTGGTCGGAATGTTGATTAATCACAGAAATGAGACCCAGGAACACTCCTTCAGGGTCTAGTCCAACTTCAGCGTTGAGGGGAATGCATGTCATTTTGATAAACAACGGAAGTTGACCGGACCTCCTGAGGCATTCTTGAACAATTTCTGTACAGTTCCAGTCGTCAGCATCCGTTAAACTAATCTTGATGTGTGTCCAGAGTTGGGGAGATGACCATGCAACACGACGCCAGTCTCGACACACAGCGCCGAGAACCAGAGGTGGACATCTGTTGATGGACTGCCAATTTGTTTCTTTCAAATGGTCCATCCCATATTGCTCAGTAAATGATGTGAAAATGGTGGAAAGAATTTCTGGCGGGAAACAACGCAAGAGTGGATCATGATAGCGGTTAATCTCTGTGCGTAACTCATTTTGGCGGAGCATCATCTTGGCGATGGTTTTTTGTGCGGCCAATATTTGGGTCTCGAGCTCGATATATTGCTGACACGGAATGCAAGGGTGCCCGTCTGAGATTTTGCAAGATTTGTGGGCTTCGACTTCGTCCACATCTTTTGAATTATTGCAGAAGATGCAGCCCATAATCGTAAACTGTTTGGGTATTGGTATGTATTTGGAGATTACTTGAAAGCGATAACGCGTCCGTCGAATTGGGGCTGTTCGGCCAAGTAAAGAGAAATGGCGCAGATGAAAATTGTATGGAAGAGACAAGGGAATGGAAAGTGAGAGTACGTGGTAGAACTGCTGCCAAGTCATGGGCCGTGGCAGCCATTCGACACTTCTGTGCCCGCGTTTTGTCACATCTCGTGCTAGTTCGTCATATGTTTCTCCTTCCACTGTCAGTGTCACAAACTTAAACTTTCTTCCGAATCGTCGTGATGGAACGGGTTCCTAGGCTACATGCACCATGATGCACGAAATCACTTCGTGTCATACTTATTTCTCGGAGCACCAACCGTTTCATGAATCATGACTCATTCAATTCCTCCAAAACTTGTATAAATTGAGCCCAAACACCAACTAATAACGCCAACCTTCCCAACTAGTCAACAGAGAAACGGTATATTGATCATGCTTACTCTTCCATTCGAACTCCGGACAGCCGTTTTCTCTCTTCTTTCTCAAGAGGACCTCCTGAAGTGTGCCATTATCTCAAAGGAGCTTCTTCCCGCTGCACGTAGCTTGATATACCGAACTGTACACCTGAAGTCCGACAATCAGAATTTAGCGTCAATTGCCAAAATCTTGGAATCCAATAATCACGATCTCGCTGCAAGAGTGCGACACGCTAAGCTCACAACGGTCAAGCCTCTTGATGTTAGCCGTAAGTCTGGAAAAAGCAGCAAACAGAGTCAAGGTCAACTCCCTACCAAGTGGCTCGATGCGAAGCTATTATCGTCCTTCGTTGCCTTACGATCACTAACCCTGGTCGGGAGCCCCTTCGCCGACGAGGAAGAACAAGAAGATTTCGTCAAAGCTGTGACGAAAAGCATGATTCACCTCGAGAACTTCACGTATACACCAGGAAGGACCCAATTCCCCAATCCTCATTTGAACCTAGAAAACCTCAAAAGAGTCTATATTTCTTTGTATAGCGGTGAGTCAAGCGACATTTTGATTGACTGGAACCCTGAAATCTACATGTGCAATACAGAAAGGGATCTCGAACCGCAGATGATCTCTCTTCTTACCGCATCGTCACGTACTTTGGAGTCTTTGGAGATCAAATACGACGGTTCCCTAAAGATTGATGAAATAAAGATCAAGGACACTACGTACTGGAAGCCAATGTTGTCGTTGCATTTCCCTAGATTACGACGTCTAGTGATGGAGGAACTAGACCCTTATGCCTATCATCCACCCCTGTCTATCCCGCGAAACTTGACTTATGATTTTGTCTCTCGGCACCCGCGCCTACAGGAGCTCATATTGGGGACAGTTCGGGGTCACTACAACTATCCGTTGAGGCCGTTACTATCAGACGATTTCCGATACCAACACAGATTAGACCCTTCTTTTCTCGCGTCCTTGCAATATTTGGACTGCTCTGCGTCGGATATTCGGGTCATGATCAACATGAACGTCCAATCTATCACAAACAGCCTTAAATTGTTGATCGTCAGGGATGGAAGCGACCTGCCTGAAGGAGCGTGTCTACCAAACCTTGAGACTCTACATCTCCTTGGCTGGGCAGAGTATACCGAGACGGCTCCACGATTGAGGTCACATCGAAAGATGAAGGCCTTGCTGAATGCCTGTCCTGCGTTGAAGAATTTTGAAAGTCGGATGATGGCAATTATAATGCCCGTGAGTCGACATTGATTCTCATCAGTATAACTAAATCACTCATTTATATCGTAATTAGAAAGAGTTCGCACAAATGTACGCGGACAATAAAAATATCGAGGTCATCGATATCAGCCAGCAACTTATTTTCAACCGTCCAGGCGACTACGTAGGCCGTAGGCCAATGTCGATCACCCAATTAACTCAAAACCGGTTCCTCGAGGACCACGGTGGTTTGGAGGCATTTTTTGCACCTTTGGCTGCTCAGTGTCCTCACATGCGAAGAGTCATCGTTCGTGGCTCGGATCAGCATTTGATGTACATATTGCGGCGGAAACATCAGAATTTCAAAGAGCACATTGAGCGCCCCTCAGATGAATCGCCACTTGAGTCTGTGCAGGTGTCAACGCTGACCTACAACGGATATCCTGAAGATTAGTTTGGCTCAATGGAGGTACCGAGAAGGAACAGTATTCTATGGATCTCTAGTACTCGGTAGCTTGGACTTTCGACGGAATATTCTACCGTGCAGATGGGAATCCGATCTTGTAAGATATATATCTCTTCAAGATCATACAAAGCCTCCAAGTATCTCATGATCAATAAAACAAGATACTAAAAAATTTGGCATATGACATTCAAAGCGTGGATAATGGGAGGTCATTGCACGGATGGGTAGACCTAGTACATTATGTGATGGTAAAGCATCGATACCTTGAGCAAATCAACACCGTTGCATTTGAGATCAACCTTCACTCCGGATTTCGAAAGCCCGACAAGCCGCAACACAATATTTTCATCCATGCACAGGGGTGGCGGATTCCTGATAAACCCTGGACCGTATGTCTGGCTAGACAACTCAATTTTGTTGAACAGCCGCTTCCGTGAATTATGGATGGCACCCTGCGTTCCTACCAAGATTTCTGGAATATGCGCCCAAAATGACGCATCCCACATAAGGTTGAAGTCAGAGTGATGAAGAAATCGAAGATTAGGAAGAAATAGCTCTTGAGGATAGTCCAATGCGAAAGAATTTGTGTAAATAACGGAGAGGAGACGATGGAGATCGATTTCAGCTGAATATAGGTCCGCACAGTCGCGTAGTTCCAGTTCCCGAAGTGAAGAAGTATTTCGTAGTAGCCTGAGTAGTGATTCATAATGACATACAATTCGGCGGAGCTCCAAAGACGTTATACGACAGCCAGAGCGCGTAATAAGGTCTACAAAACAACCCAGGTGTGAATCAAGGATCGCTACAAGGCAGAGATGTGCTAACTGGGGAAAGAGAAGAATGTTAAAAACCAATCTAAGTTTTGTCCCTCTGTAGGTGCCAAGTGTAAGTGACTGGAGGTTACGGTGAACGATGGGCAATTGGGGCAATTGGTATGTTGGCTCTGAATCAATAATAACCGGAACCTGACAGTCGACAAGCTGCGGCGCTTGTTGTAGGAGCTCGATGAACTCATTGAGGTAAATGTCGATCGACTCGGTGAACTGAGCTTTAGTGACCTGACTCCAATCAATATGAAATGACTGGAAGCTGAGATTTAGGCTCAGAAAATAAGCGGGTCGACATTTGACACTAGCAAAACTGAATTCAATTGAGTCGATTTGTTCGAGAAACTGGGGATGTGCGACGCTCAGTGAATGTAAGATAGGAGCTCCGTGTCCGTCTCCTCTGATAAGTGGCAGCAACACGGGCGAGCAGAACACTCTGAGGTTTTGCCAACGGCTCGATTGTTGATTTATTAAGGAAATGAGCCGTGAAAATACTTCTCGGGGGTCTACCGCTAGCAGTGGGTCAGGCTGGTGGATGGATAAGTGGATAGACAATGGAAGCTGGTGGGATCTGTCAAGCCATTTTTGCGTGATTTCTAGACAATTCCAATCGTCCGGGCGCGTTAAACGGATTCCTATATGTGTCCATAGCTGTGGTGACGACCATGAGATTTGACGCCAGGATCGACATACGGCACCAAGAACCAACGGAGAGCGGTCATTTTTGCTGATTTCCCATCCTGTTTCTCCCTCATCGTCAATTTTTTCCTCGGCATAATCCTGAGCATACGATTCGAAAATAGTGGTCACAATTTCAGGAGGTAATCGACGCGTGATTGGGTCGTGATAACGATTAATATCCGCACGCAACTCCTCTTGACGAGCCAACATTTGACAGAAGCTTTTTTTCATGGCCATTATTTGCACCTCGAGCTCGATATATTGCTGACACGGAGGGCAAGGATGCCTCGGTGACATTTCGCAGGTATAATAGTCTTTGGCGCCACTCGGGCCTCCTGAATCATTGCACAGGATACAGCTCCGCATTATTCTGTATTGGCAACTGAGATTGTTTAGAATCGATGCAGTTCCACAGCGGAACTGCCAGTGGATTTGTTCGAAGCGGACGGGAGAACTTGCGAAAAGGACTTGCCAAATGACGCCCTAAGCCAGGCCTTTACAATGATTGATTGAGTCGATCGCAGTAACAACAAAGAGGGAGAGAAAAAAGTCGACAGAGGTTGCAGGTGTCGAAAACAAACGTGGGGTTAGGGATGTCGTCAAGTTTAGCAATAATAAGTTCTTCAAAAGTCAATTTTAGCCTGAGCGTGTGATCATCACGTGATACTTTAAAGGGCCCGGCCAGTAGAACGAGTACTGGGCCTCAAGCCCAGTTGAGGTACAGCTTGGCTGCAGCACGACATTTTTTGCCCCCGCATTCTGAGTATAGGTAACACATATGAAGCCCTGGCCAAACACGTTGCAAAATGCATATTGTCAATGCAGATAAATATATTCTTACTTTAAGATATCAGGAATAAACGCCCATGGCAAGTCCATAATGACAATAAAATGCCATGCTGCGAGGCTGTCGGTGATCCTAAAAGGAGCAAAGAGAAATATCCGTGCCGGTCAATGCATATCAGTGCAGCCTTTGCCCTGACATGCACTGACTGAGATTGACTATAAGAAGGGTCAAATCCATTTTACGAAGAGAAATGAGTCCTTCGTTATACTCTGAGTAGTGTTTCATCGTCGTAGTCAATGTCCTGGAGCTCTGAAATTATCAAATCGCGCAACGGAAATTAGTCTCCTTTGTGAACACACTGGTCACATATCTTCAATGATTGAAGTTTACAATGCACAATATCGTTTAGATATCTATGTACTCGCTTTGGCTCTCGGGTAACTCATATATCGAGCCTATGACGTACCCAGTTCTTGGACTATGAAATGCAAGCGTTTGTGTAGGTGATATCTCAAGTCAAGTAAACTGAGGCCTTCAATGGCGTATGGTCCGTGTATAGATGTGCATTCAATAGTAACCCAATGGGCAAAATTTGCGAGGCCGATAAGCCCTATCTACCTGATGCATAAACCGGAAGCAACTCAAGTCAGGAGACTATAATTAACGGGAATGAAATGAATGAGTACCAGACAGTCAATGTACCTAGTCTGGCTGGAAGGACTCAGTTGAGAAAATGATGCGTGATGCCATATGAATAGAATGAATAGCGCACCTTCGTTGGAGCTCAAAGGATGCAATCATACGACCCAGTCACCCGAGTACAGTTCAAACTCCCAAGGGGCCTTCTGACTTGGCCCGCCTTCCCCGAACCAGATCCTCCGAAGACGACAGTTTGCATACACGCGCACATATGATACGTACGAGTATGTTCCGCTCGGAATGAAGGCCTGAATAGTTGTCCTCGGATGCGAACTCGAAGCCAACTCATGGGACTTCGTATCTTCGTCTGTTTCTTCTTCTTGATCAACGTCTTCATGTGAGCGAAGAGCGGGTGAGGAGAAATATGGGAGAAGAGAAGGAAAGTGAATATTGATGGTACTCCATGGAGTTAGAGGACGTGTCGAAGAAGAAGGAAATGACAGAGGAAGGAGAAGAAGTGGGGGAGATCTTGACTTTTGGTGGTCGACTTTAAGACGAGGTTTTTTCTGCAAGTGCTCCAGTTAGACAAATTAAAATGAACCAAACAAGTCTTAAAATCGTGGAATATTTGTGTCTTGATGACAACTGAGCTCACAAAGTATAATAAAAGCAATGACGCTGGCAGTCGTATAGGAGAATGACAGAGAACCACTGAGGATCAGAAGCAATGGCCAGATCTCCAGGAACAGTTCAGGATGCACAAACATCGACTAATTTAGTGAACCCAGGTTTATTGTGACCGTTTGCTGATACTTCTGGTGGAAATTTCTTTCCTGAAATTACCAGGAGATGCCGCGATATGTATGTCTTTGCGTAGAGCATAGCGTGAAGAAAAACCAAAGTTCACCTGGAATGTGGACAGCCGGATAGTTCCGGTCCGTCCTACATGATCCACAACGCCAACTTCGACAGACCATTCCCTTCCCAAGTTGCGTACCTGGAGGTGCATCCAAGGGTGTCTGATACCCAATCCACTAGCCCCGTCATGTATTGCAATGTCACCATAAGGAGAAACAATGGGTGGGCATTGAATGTAGGTGGTTCGGATCGTTGGAGATTGAATGTGAAGGACAGTTTGCTCTAGTTCGACTCCGTGATCTGGAGAATCTTGCTGATCTGTTGCGTCACTGATTGTTGGCAGATGCAATAGCACTCTCGGGGACCCAGGAAGCGGACAAGAAAGCCGGTCGTGAAGAAAGTGAATAAAAGAGTCAGCAAGTAAAGCTTGATCGGTAGTTGAACTGAATAACGTCAAAGGGTCGGAACTTGTGGACGAGAAGAGCGAGATTATGGGTGGTTGCACAGCTGAGGAGAGCAGCATTGATAATATGTCACAAACTATGCCTTTGCAAGGTGTCTAGTTTGAGCTTTCGCGTCGTCGTAGTATGCAAACATTACTAAGCGTTCTGATGGGAAGTTTCGGATAATCGGCGCAATGTATGCCGATATTTGGTCCTTACCTTTTCTGCCAACAAGACAACATCTGACAAAATCCAATATAAAACTCTTTCAACTTGAATCTAACGTTTCTGGAGGACGCTCAACAGATTGCGTACAACGTTAAATAACAACTAAAAGTTTGTATCACTCAAATATCACTAGTAGGACGCTGTCCAAGGTCCGGTGCCTCATCAGGGGTCCCTATTTGGGAGAATCTTTCGGAAATCCTCGAGCAATCCCTGCCATCTCGGACGACCTACTTATTGACGCTCGATTGACAACTAGGTGGTTCGACTGAAGAGTTTAAAATTAGAGCGTTTTGGTGGACTAAATACTTGTACACATGTATCGTATTATTAGTAACATGATCCGCAGAGTGTCTGTCTCAACAGAAATCTGATATAGCAATCACAAAGTCTTCCTGTCGGTGTAAGATAAATTAATGACAAACGGCGGCCAGCCGTGAATATGGTTCACCAATCCTCCGAAACCTCTGTGTAGTATGTACACCAACCTTCAAGAATAAATTTTGAGTGCGGGCAATGGCAGTAGAGAAGTCATCGTTCGGAGATTCACAACTAGTGGGCTACTGAAGAATAGTAGTTCCCTCCGCAAGATCGACTGTACGATTTACAATCAGAAGGTTGATGATTCACAGTACCACCTCCTATGAGGATGAACTTAGAAAAACCCAATTGTCGCACGTCTACTGTTCACAAACAGTATAACTTCCTCTAGGCTAATGTAAACTTCCGCTCTAGAGTAGTAGCTGCGACTCCTGAGGTTGGTCAGTATTTATCAAGCCCGAATCGATAAGCATAGGTTTTGTAATCTGTTGACGTGATTTAGACCTGAAGCTTCATGCTTCTGCAGAGGTTAAAAGTAAGCCTAGCATGGCAGTTCAGTTAGGTGATGAGCTGTGTTCAAAGGATTATAGCCCCATGACGAAGATGGGAAATAAGTCGTATCCGCACTTACATCAGACAGGACTCCTGGCTTGCCAGAGATCAAGATCTTTCAACGATGGCGGTTGTCGGTGGTAGATTCAGATGACCATTGAATCATCGACCTACATCGGCACACTCTCAGCAGGTTCATCTCTGAACATTTTCGCTTGAAATTAGCAGCCTGCTTGAAATTTACAGCTGGATGTGTCTGGAGAAGTAAAGATAAGACAGGTCGGTTATGGCATGATGGACTCTGGGCCAACATATAACATGATCCTCTGTGAGATACGAAATTTACGGAGTATCGACTCACGCGGATGTCAATGGGAAAGTTCTGCCCAGAGGACTAAGGTAAGGTAAGACTTCTACTCTCTGGCCCAAGGGGGAGGCGGGTGGAGCTAGAAGGTTTACTCCTATGAGGTCAAGATCTTTCAGTACGGAGCGAATCAAGCATTTTGGCTCCTAGGGGCTTCTCTTGGGACACTTACATGCTGTTTCACGGTTTTACGCATGCATGGTATACACTGATATGTATCTCTATCGACGCCCCGAGCATCGATGATTGAAGGGTGCTCCAGACGTCTAAAAAGTACAGTGCGTCACAGACCCAGGCAATATCTTTGCAAGGCTCATATTATCTGAAGACACCTTTCTTATCAGTCCGTGGTCCTCGATTTATAGTTGAAAACAACAGACCTCGCTGACTCTCACAATGGGCGAGCTTCGCGATCAACGCCATATTTTAACTCCTTGACCAGTGGCCTTTCTCTTCCAGTGATCACGATAAAAAGCGTTGCACTGTCAATAAAAATACGACAGATGTCATCTGATTAAAGATAAAAACGCGTTTCACCAAAGTGCTAGAGTGTCGCAAGAGTGTTTGAATGGATACCAACAAGATACAATGGCCGCTGAGTCTGATCTGAGATTAGAATATTTACAGCTCCGATTCGAACTTCGAATAGGACGGCCCCTCATTTCTTTATTCAATTATTGTAGCACAGCTTTGGCGCCAACTTCTGGCATCTTCACGGATTTCTGAATGGCTCGATACGGAGCTCCTTAGGACCTGACTTCTCGATATATACACGGCTATATTAGCTGGCTTTTATTCACCAAAGAGTTAGTGCCATTGGGTACATTGATACAGGAATTGCAACTGGGCACTGAATTGAGTTTCTTTCCGACCAACAAATCGGAATTTGGGGAGATTTGTTCTAAGAAAGACATCATTCTCTCTTCACATGTTCACAAAAAACCCCATGGAGAGTTCCAACGGCCTTCGCAGTGAATTTTTCCAGAAGGGTGAGTTTCTTCCGCGTTCATTCAACATTGTTCCTTCGTACCGAGTTCTCACAGAGTCATTAAACCATAACTACAGAAATAAAAATAAAGGTCTCTGTGTTGGGTTTTAAACATATCCCGAATCTTACCTGTTATAACTGTCTACGCATATTCTCAGTACTTGATCGCCGCTGCTCTTCTGGTCGCTCTTGATCGCTCCTGCCTGCATCAACACTTCCGACTCCCGAGTTTAATGGGCATATGTCTCTCAATGTCTAACTCATCACAAAGCTCAGTTGATGATCTACTTAACATACTGAGACCATCTGGACATTGGGCCAACCTGGAAGCTCAAGCATAGGACAGAGGGAATGCCGGCGGTAAAGTTCCAAATTTGACACCTTGGCTGCTAATCGAATTCGAAGAGTAATCCCCAGGATTATGATGGAAATGACTGACAGAACCATACACCTGGTTGGTCATCAAGCTCTCTCTATATATAAGAATTAGGCTCAATTCCACCAATAACAAATATCTGCTGGCCTAACACGAAATAAGGTTGGTCATACTGCTCGCCTCACGACTGTGATGTGCCCCTCTGTTCAATCTTCGATGCATGGTGCCGTAGGCTACATATGGTTTAACACCCCAGAACTTCGCTCCACGGAAGGTCAAGTACGATTATATACGGCACAAGCCGAAATGCGGTGCGATGACTTCTACCAAGTAATGTTCTTGATTTTGTTTTCTCAGCCTACTACTAATAACTGGCTTCTAGACACACGTTATCACAGAGAACGTCTTCAAATAAATGGCATTGATAAGAGGTGGATTCAACCCCTCGGTAACACGGAGGCCAGCCTCCTGGTCTTTGACGATGAGTATTCCATTTATTCTCACTAAGGTCTGCCTGCCCCGTTGCTAAGTGCTTGCATTTCAGCATAAAAAAGTACCATGTGGATCCTGTCAGATCCTCTCAATCTCGAGTTTTGCTAATGTTGACGAATATTTGTCCAACATTAGTACTACTCTGCAACGAACAAATATATTAACAGTGGCAAACGCAGAGAACAGAAATATGGCATTAGGCAATGTCTATTGGCATTTGACTCGTTGCGTTATCCTCTGTGGTCGACGCTGTAATGGTAGAATCGACTTCAAATGTGATCAACATACAAAACCACAAGCTCTCATGACTAGCTTGAAGCGGAATAACAATTCGATTTCTCTGGGTATCTGTCCTGTTCTGCTTACCCCAGAAGTTTTCCCTTCGTATAAAATAAGTGGCCTACCATTAAATGATTGATCTTGGACATTGTGCTTGTAATGCTGAGCCTCACAAGTCGTTTTTAACTTCTTCCCAGGTGGTATGACATAGACTTTAAGGCAGCATTTGATATGAGCTTTACTCCGATTGGGAATTCTCGAATATATCTTATCTGAATATCCCTTCTAATCGCCTGTCCTAAAGAACTCTATCAGTGGTCGCTCATCTCCTGGTGTCAGTTTTCCCTTGAGAATTGACATGAGTTTGCAATAATATCCACTTCGATAATTTACTTTGACAACATCGCCGGACATGTCATTTATGCTCTGTGAATGAGATTCTGTGGCGTGTCCAAAGACTGGGCTGGACCCGCTAACCAAACGCATAGAGGACATTTGAACAGAATTTTTTTCATCGGCTTCTGCCGTTATGGTTTTAGACGAAGGAAGCAGTCGTTCCCTGCGGGCATGATTTCATAGAATTTTTTATACACACTCTATAGGCCTCGACTTAAATGCGGCTTTCTTAGATACGGGTCTTCGCTCTGGTTCTGGGGACTGTTAGCCACGATTCTGAGGCTCGAATGTGCAAAGTGACAAAATTCTTCTAGAACGTTGCTTCTGCCGCCGGAGATGCACACGCATCCCTTTCGTCATTCACAAACTGGCCACTCCTGCCATGTGTTCCACACAGCTTTGATTTAATCTTCGGCGGACCTCGTTGTCTGTCGTTGGGCGTCAGACGCGCCACAACAGCCACACGGTGCGCCTCTTTGATTTAACTATTTGTAAGCTCCGTATTTCTCGTTATTGTACCGTTGGAGCTCTGTGAACCCCTTGATCGTATTATATGACCTGAGAGCTTTAAATTGGTGCCCCGATTCTGTGTCCGTATCGCAAAGCTTCCTCTGCGGGTTGCCAATGTGTCGAGCGCTTATTATTGACATACACTGCATGAGTTGCCAATTTATAGAGGAACAAACACCCAACCAATTTAATTTTTCCTAAAACCAGGAATAAGAGCTTCTCTTCGGGTGCATGCAAGCTTTTTTTATGGCATATTGCCCCAAATTCCCGTACCATGGCTACTATCGCCCAATGAAACTAAGATCAATCACGCCGTCATCATGGCTCACTAGAACTCGAACGGGGAATATCTGCCAATATGTCACTATCTATGCGGGTACAAATCCCAGTCTATTCCATGTAGAATGGCTTGGATCTTACCGGTCAATTTAAACCGAATACAGGCAAACAAACCTTAAGGCTTCTGGCAGTAGCTTACTGTTACTGCTACTACTAAAAGTCAGTGTGGTTTAGGTGGATTTATTCCGGTCTTTAAGACGTACCTTACTACAGCCAATTCTAATCATTATTTGAGTGATTTGTCGTAACCTCCTTTGTAGCGTGTACATCGGAACGTGCGGCGTCGGTAGCAGGATATTGGAGCTTTATGGCATTGTGTTTGGCCTTCCGACTTCGACATATGTATCCGTTATTTGTCTCGAGCGGATTCCTCACTCCGCAGAAACCATTCTCTCAGCTTTATCGATGAGATGAAGCTCCTATTTATATGTCTCGTTGGGGAACACCATGAGTCCTCCGTGTGGCTCTTTTTCACAACGGCGATATGTCTAAATATGTCCGATCGCTGTCATGTTTGGCAAGCAGGCCAATATGAGAAGGAGTCCTCAGTTATCTCCAACAGAAGTACCAATCAAGCTTATCTACTGATACCGGGTTACTTATTCTTACTAACTATTGTTCTAAATTTTAAACTACTTCCTAAATCTGTGGTCGCAGCCATAAGTATGTTGGATATATCGTGCGTTTTTTTAGCCGCTTCGAGAGAACAAGCGTATGTGAACCCTTGACGATCCGAGGATACATAGGCTACAGTTAACAGGGTTTCGCAGAATTAAGTGGACTGGTGCCGTATGAAGTAGAAGTCTACAGCTGCATTCGACTTCCTAGTCATGGTGTGCGAATGTTTCCTGACAGTGGTACTTGTGTGATCGAGTATCGGAGATAATTCAGAGAGGAAGAGGACGCATTCATCGACATCATTTGTTTGTATGTGCCCATTCAAAGCTGTTAGACGCCAGCATCTAACGCCGTGACTAGGTCATGCAATGGGAGAGATACCTGACCGCTTCCGCCTGTCACCGTGGCTTTCACTCATTGTTCTTTTAATTGCAAGATATTCGGCTCACCTGAGGCTACAACATTCAGCTCGCTCCTTCCGTTCCAGACCCGATTCTGTGCCCACAGAATACTTCAATTTAAATGAAATTTGGACTACTTCTTTACTTTACTTCCGCCCCGGCCCAGGCAAGTGCTCTATGACAAGTGCCAATCGACGATGGAAACTCGGGGGTGCATATATCTTGTATCGAATTTCGTAGAAACCAGAGAGAAAGGGGAAACGTGAACCATCATTATGATGAGTTGGCTCGAGTCGTTTCTGCTTAGGCGCAATGGGATTATCGAACGGCGGGGTTCCAATCTTGGGATCAAATCGTTGACGATGATGTCGTGCATATGACACACTTCTGAGGGATAGGGATAAGCACGACTTGAAAGCAACGGATTTTACATCAACGAACGAGCTTGCAGGTAGGCAGTACATGCACGGATGATAGATGATGAACGATTCGTGGACCATCTCATTTTATTATGAGGAGCACGCTGGTACCTTTAGGTCAAGTGAGTGGTCGTCGCATGGGGCTTGGCCGATAGATGATCAAAATCGACGCCTCGAAGTTTCTTTGCCTGTTAGTTTCGAAAGTGTGTCGGCGATTTCACAAATTCCACTGCGAATCTGATCAACGGTTCTGCGCGGCTGGTCCGATATTAATTGAACCTACAAAAAGAAACCGGCACGACGATCAAGCCCGGTACAAAAGGACTTGCCATCCTCCTCTGTCTTCGAAAGTCAAGAAGCACAGACTCACCGTTACTAACACGTACCATCACAAGTAATTGCTGTTAAATTAATGCATAAGGATCCTTCCGCTTGAGCGGCACTGACCCCTAGAATGTGGTCTCCGGAATCGAATATAGATGTTTCATGAACGAGAAATATCAAAACTCCGCCATTCTCTTGCAGCATATCCACCTTCACAGTGACACATCTGGGAGAGGAAACGCGTAATAGTAGACGTCGTGACGCTGACCGCGCGCCTAAACGAGGCATATGTGACGATCCTTGGGCATTCTACGCATTAATCTGAGTGAGCCAAGAATCCGGACCTATGCTGAATCTTAAGGGGGAACTTACCAAGTTGGCGAGAACAAGATACGGGATTTAGCATCTCCTCGATCGCATAAATCGGGGTGGATGCCGAAGAACGCCGGTGCACTGCATAGGGTTGCGGAGATTGAACTGGTCACGCGGTGGCGTTTCTTGTGGATCCCTCCTGTGAGGCGAGCCCAAATGCGGATGGCTGTAAGAAAGTTAGTGGCCCTCGTGTGTTCTGTAGGGATTGGACCAGGATTTTATAATAGACTAAATAAATATTGTGCTGAAATCAAAATAGGCACCAAAGGGAATCGCGGCATCGAAGATCTGAACGACTTGCTGATGATCCTCGGTGAGAGAAACAAACGTTCACCTGCCATGCCATTGCAAGCCAGCCCTCGATTTTGGCGACACCTCCAGTAGTTCGTTCGCCTCTATCCAATCCAGTCCAGATGCTCTTCTCTTAAATCCATCCTCTCCGTCTCGGCCCTTCATGATATCCTTTTCCCTTTCCTGATTCCCGTTCTAAATTTTAACAATCCCCATGTCCCAATACGCAAATGCTGTCCTCGCTCCTCTGACCGCAGCCGCTTACTATCAGAGGCCCGGTTCTGCCACCAACGCCGATGGCAGCATCGCACCGATACCATTGGCCCCCACTCAATGCCAGCAACATCAGAGCTGGCCTCAGTATTTCACGGAACACCATGCTTTACCACAATCATCGAGGTTGCCGTCGTATGGCACATCATCAGACCCTCCCTCTTCAACATCCGCATGCATGCCTTATGCAAGCAGCTCTGCGGCGGAGCCTTTTGTTAATCCTGTCGAGGATGCTTCCCATTTCCATCAACCTCAGCAAATCTTCAACGCGCAGTCGCGTTCTCTAGATTATCAAATCACACCGCAACCACTTTCTGCCCCATATTATCCGACGTCATCCCAACGTACCGTTATAACTCCTCCAAGTCCTCAGTCGTCGACGTTCCCCCTTTCGTATGGCTTCAGAAACAACCGCGATTCATCGCCTTCATCGCACACATCTACATCAGACTTCGAGGTCGATTCAAGGGAATGGGATAGCCCAGTTTACAGATCAGAGGACCTGAGCCACCAGCTAGCTTATAGGGACGCACCAGAAGATGATAAATCTACGGGACAGGTCGGCGAGGCTGGATCGCGAGATTCCTCTTCACCTGAATCGACGACAACTTCTGTGACTACTCATCCTTCCGTGAAGATTGAGCCCGACGACCCAGATGGATGCTTTATAATGGAGTTGACTTCGTTGCCTGACCTATCAGAAGACTTCGGACAGTCCATATTTGATCGGACAATCTACAAGTCTAATCTCCTCAGTCAATCACTTGCGCCTCCGACAGAGGTTCCTCTACGCGCGACACAAGCTAGCAAGGAGATGAGGGGGATGATGGGTGTTTTCAGGCTTAATCCTTTCGCGATGCACAGTCTGAGTATGAACGGTGACGGTAGCGACAGCCCCAGTGGACTGGAAGGGGGGAAGGCACACGCGTTATGGGGCGGAGAGGCACACCCTTTGGATGAGGAGCCTTTGGTGTTCGAGTTCCAATTAAACATCAACGGCCCGGACGGCGAAGCAGAAGAAGATTCGACGAATGGGACAGAGAGGGAAAGCGAACTTGCATCTTTGGGTATCCGAAATAGCCAAGGATTAGATGCGACGGACCAGTTGCGAAGTTTCTCACCGAGTTTTTCTCTACACCCAGATGACATAGACGTTGGTAGCGTTTCACCTCGAGATAGAAGGTCTATCACGCGTATCCCGGAATCAGAATACGACGACGATGATCGAGAGGAAGACTGCTGGCCAGAAGCGGTTTGTGGCAGTCGATCTGAAGTAGATACCAGCAGTACAACAACGCGTTCGATTCATACCCCTTTCAATGACAGCCCTCTGCAAGATATTCAGGCGCGGCCTCAAGGGGTTTTTGAACCCCATCACGACCAGTCCCACAACTCACCTTCGTCATGCCCATGGGACGCTGTGAATGAGCAATACTACGTCAACGATCACCAGTTCACTCCTTCCATTACAACTGCGCTGTCAGAGATACCGAAAGTCAGTATGGATTATGGTCATGAGCCAATGCGGATCCCAAGACTTCATACCAGTGAGTAAAACTTTTGGCCATGCCTTTCCCTGCTAATCAGCCAATAATCCATACTGCGACATTTACCGTTGACAGCCGCATCGCACCCGTACCTGCGAAAAAACCTGCATAATTACCAACCGATCCACGGACATTCTCAGAGTCTTTCGCAGGGTCCCGTTCATAGTCTCTCGAACGTCCAGCCGGTTCCGCAATCAGATGTATCCCTGCTACGTCTCTCCACCCATCATTCCCAACAGCATATATCCACCCAAAGTGGTCACAATCAAGACTTTTCCCATCCCCGCCTAGAGAACCATAGTCATATGCCTACATACCCTTCCATGGCATCTATCGCCGTCACCAGGGACGGCCAAATCACCGTCGGTCCGTCACAAGCATCATATAGGTACATACGCCGCGTAAGAGAGGTACGAGACGAAAACCAAGAGTACGAGGAACCGCTCCGTGTTTACACCCCCAGCAACGCCAGCAGTGCCAGCAATGAAACTGGTGGGTATCCACAACCCTCGGAGGTGCGTGATATGCCGAAGATGTGCCCAAAGATAGACTGACGGAAAGTTTCGTGCTTGGCCCTATCCCCATAGACATCAATGCACTTAAGCTCCATGCATGCCCACGGTAGTGCGATGAACCTTGCTTCAAATAGAAGGTGGTCGCTCCCGGAGACAGGGGCAGGCATTGGGCATAGTATAAGCAACGGCGGGCCTTTCCTTAGCAGTTAGTGATGCCCGCCTCTGTCGTCGTGGTGGGGGTGTGGTAAAGGAGCGTAAGAGCAGAAGGCGCAGGGCGGGACCGACTTTTATTCGCCACAAAATTTGGTAATTATAATTTCAAATTGAATTTTGTCCGATCGTGGCTGATCAAATAATGACATATTAGCCCCAGATGTGGCGCACTTCACTTTCTTGGGCAAAGTGGACCCATAACTGTCCCCTTTTTGTATTTTTGAAACAAGACGTCGCATATCATGAAGCTCCCCGCAAAATACGCATGGCGGGTCCAAGCATCAATATTCAATGCTCATGTCTCATAATCATACATCCATGCTATTATAGATCTCAATGGTTCTCGTCGTACTGGCCGCTATTACCAGGCTCATTGCTATACTCCTGCTTTCTTTGTTTTGGTCAACATTCTTTCGTTTTCTCTGTGCTGTCCTATCCAGAGCCATTTCTACGCAGTATGTGTCATATTGCCTGGCTCGGTGCCCCTCTCTTACGAGTAATTCATAGCATCACGAGACTTAATAGAGCTTTATTCCTAGTCGCAAAACATCAGTAGCATCTTCCTCTAAAGCACCTTAGTACTATAGTCCTAGTACAGCATCTTCTCCAGACACCTCCCTCCAGCAGCCAACACACTCACATGCGAAGTAGAATAAATGGTATATCATATCATTGAAAAAATCGTACTAGACAATTTGGGGGACCTCAAACGGAGGGGTCCGGACCTGACCATGGATATCTTGTCTTTCTCGACGATAAAATGCGTCACAAAAGGCCGTCCAACAAGGACTAAGATAGGCAATGCTACTATAAATAGAAAGATGTACCTGCACCCGATATTGCTTAGACTGTCCTTTTTTTGAGAAAACTTTGACAGGTTGAGGGTGGCTTCGCAAAAGACAGATGACCAGATGCGACAGCCTCGTTGTAGGTAGTCGATGCAGGGTCGAACTTTGATGCATCCATACGGTTTACACCTCGCCGTTTGATTGCTTTAGGGAGAGTTACGAGGCTTACCCATCACTTTGGATGCATCTTCTGGAATATCTACAAATGTCATGCAGTGATGGGCTCCCCAGAATACTTCAGAGGTCGTCAACTGTCGTTAAAGGCAAGAGTGTAGTGGTGAATGATAACTACCACACATAACACGTGAGTACCAGAATATGTCAACACAGAAGAGAGATTAGATTCACACGGAGAGTAAAGGCACGACTCAAGGCATAAATATGTACTTACGTATGTATGTCTTAAGATTTAGTTCAAGGTTTACAAGTTTGACTTCTGTCAGACATGGCCGTGCAAAATCCACGAACTGAGAAAGATACGCCGCTCAAAGTTGAGTGAAATGAATGGACAGAACACCGTCGAAGCGGCCTCGTGCTGTGCGCCGAAAAGCGTTGTTGTTAATGACGCAAGTAAACCTGAGATAACAAAAGCTCTGACGAAATAATAGTATCATAATGAACATGCGATATACTTGAAATGACATATTCGTAAGATCAAAGAACCGGAAATAACAGAATTACGAAGAGGGTCCAAGTAATGGATGACTTGCTAGATAAGTTCCTACTCACGTGACATGGATCGACAGAATTATCAACACGTGTACTGTATTGACCCCAGTGGCAGTACTCGCCTATACATGAAAGCATCCTGATACCTTATTACGTAGACACTTGTGAGATCAGACCAGTTGACGGGCATCAAGGTAAGATCAGGTAAGATCCGATTATAATCCAGTCAATACAGTGATGAGCATTGCAACATGCGAATTCCCTCCTAACCGTTCCGAGATCGGATAATAGGTTCATGACATATCATGAAGATTGACGCGAGCCCAGGAATAATCGCGGACTCACAGCTCAGTGTCTGGATTACAAAATCGATTGATGTCCAGCAAGAGCTGAAAAGGATAAATAAGACGGCATTTGACGCCATGTAGATCTGCTCGAAATACACCCAAATGGCCTCGAGGCTGTCGGGTATTATGACCCCATAAAAGGCATGGTCCCTAAATTCACATTAAGGCAGGCTGGTGATTAAGAAAAGGCATGTCGGTTATAGCAGACGACCGTATTCAATTGAGTAGATGAACATTATTTTTACCACAGTCGGGACTCGGCCGCCGAAGAGACTCCTCCTGTTCTTTAATCTAAATCAGTCATTAAAAATCAGTCACCCTGAGCGCTCTCAAGTCGTGCATAGAATATGCTGTGCACAAAGCATTAGTCCTTAGGAGTGCTATCAGGATCCGGTTCGCAGGCCGATCTACAGAAGAACTTCGATTCGCATCCCAGTCTAAGGCAAAAGACCGCTTTTGATATCTGTTTGAAGCATAATAACAAATGAAATTTCCCTAGATTGGGGATCTTAAAATAATACCTCATGCGTATTGCCACCACAATCGATGACAAAAGCTGGCCTCAAGGTGGAGTCACCAAGCCACCCCCAGATCTTCGAGATGTGATTTGGGAAATTTTGAGCGTCACTCCCATCTAGACCTCTAAACATTGACTTGAATACCAGTAGTTTCTCCGGACATGACGATAATTATGATGCGCACTCAGCTTACGGGTAAGCAGCACAGAAATTGTAAAAAGATGAACCGAAGCTCTTGAAGCGGATATCAAGCACTTAATAGATAACGCTCAACTGCCACACTGGAGAGTAAGTGTATATGCAAACAAAGATCAAGATACCCCTCTACTCCTGTTAGACATCAGTCCGAGATCAACGAACCTGCGATTGAGACTCTGAGAAAGGACGAGAATCCTTCTCGGGTACAGAGAATCTGAGGCCCATGGACAATGGATTATAACAGCCGGAGAAGGTTAAATTTAGAGTTTGCACCGGCTCAACCTGCACGCGCTACCGAAGACTTGAAATGCTTCACAGAACTATCTGATATGGACGAAGAGCACTCATATCTCAGAGGATTGATTATCTCCAACGTTATAACGATACTGCTCGAGCAACACCTTCCCATATGATAGTAATACCCAGCCACCAGAGATCCGCCCGAAGACACATAACGAACGCCCATGAGGATCGGGGACCGACAAGGCCACACGTGCCTTCCAAGAAATTGGACGGGCGACCTAGAGAAAAACGAGTCGAACGATTCCCGCCGCAGAAATAAACCACTCACCGACTTTAGAGGATCGTCCCAAACGAGGGCCCAGCAGGGGGACGTGAGGGCCCTCTGGGGTGCAGAGGACTACCGATGACGAAGCAAGCTTAATGTACGAGTAGACACAAAGCAAAGGAAGGGGCTCGCGCCTTAGAGGCTATAAAATAACAAATAAAAATAAAAATAAAATAACTATACTGCAAAGCTGTTATCGGACTCTACGCTATAAGTTTATCCCAGAGCAGAGAATCAGTAGACTTCAAAACTCACATTATATTTGAGATTATATTATTAATAACAAGAATCAAAACAGGGACCCAGTTCCAACCCTAAGGGCCACACTTCTCTTCGGCATGAAAAGATCTTGTTCCTCGAAATTGGCCCAGAAATTCAAGGCAGCCAGCAGAGCAAAGCAATTGATGGGGAAAGTGGTCAGGGATGACAGGCATGATCCTTGCACGGTCAGTAATAGGCCACATGCTTTATTGCTTGATCAGGAGGGGAAAATATGTGCTGAACTATACCTATTATAATATGACAGGTCCCTAAGCAATCACAATTGAAGCCTCACTGCGAAAATCATACCAGATTCTGCTCCCACTTGGAATAACGGAACCAGATAGTGTTGCTGGTGAATAAGGGAAGTTGGTGTCCATTTTTTAAAATAATTGAATTGTGTACATGAAGCTTGAGATGCCAATGCGGACTAATCCATGGGTCAGAGGTGAGGGTTAAGCATCAGGCAGCAATTGCGGTGGCGCATCAAATACTCCGGCATGTTCCAGATTCCTTGTCCATATTGTGGAGCATTTGTGGGCGCTTATTATATAAGCCCCTATGACCTGTAGTTCAAGACACAGACATTGGAAACAGAATATGTCTACAAAAGCAGATAACTAGCTGAATTTGATATCTAAAGGAGCACAACCCGAACACAAGCCCCATTGAAACAGCTGTTCGGGTACCAAGGCTGATTTCGACCTCGGATGAAGACGGTACACTCACACTCTCTATTATCTTTTAGCCGAGGTAATAGGCAGTCTTAGCTCTGCTCAATTGATTTGGAAGGCTGCTCGACAACAATCATGCTGGTAATTGTTTCTCCTCAAGCTCATTATAAACCTCACATACCCTGGGTCTCAGGATTGTCACTCTCGCCTGACGGATATTGGCGCGAAAGTAATGGCCGTTGTTATAGTACGCCTACTGAGAGCTATCCAGAGTCAAATACCCACACTATGCGTAAGCAAGTACTACTTCCAGGATACTTCAAATGCGCGAGAAACTCGCCGACTAGCTGGGCCATATAAGCTCGAACACTATCCAACCTCCAGGAGGGAGGCCAGGAGAGGTGGTGCTGTCCACATGGACATCATTACTATTTGTAGAACCTGTGAGAGGTCAGATAGTGGCAACCATGGCGGCGGCAGACCGAGATTTGTAGCATTGGTGACGGGGGTAATAGTATCTTGTACCTAATGAACAACGTGTGAGGATGTTCGTAGCCTTGGCTGGATTCTTCTGTGAAGGCTTCTAATGGCTCAAGCTGTAGCACCAAGAAAAAGAGTCGGCGTTAGCGAAACTGGACACATAACTGACAGACAAAACAGGTCGAATATCTGCTATAGCAGTGTTGACCAGGTATCAAAGTTGGCGTCGGGCTTGGGCTTGAGAATGACTAGGACGAAGTATCCTCAACCCGTAAAGAGCGGATTTCCCAAACCTATAGGTATATCAAAACTGCTCCACCTCGAGGGAACGTAAGCCTGCGAACAATCACTAAGACCGCGGAGAAATATATCGTTCTTGGCTTTCTGGACTAAGTATGCCTTCCAGATATCAGATTGTCCAATCAAAGCGACGAGGCCAGTCATTGGAGATGCAGTGCTTCTCTGTGAAGACTTCAGCACAGAAACCTTTGCCACGAGTGGCATCGTGGCCAGTTACAATGATCAGCGCTGGCCTGATTAGAATGTGATGATGTAGGTTCTTCGTTAAAACGCTAGACACTCAACAAAATGAACGACAGTTTGTGTCTGCGCATATGATGGCTGAAGGCTTTTCTAACGTACAAATAATCAGTCTGGGTAAAAGACAGGCCACTTATAATCCGACGACGAGGGCAGATTAGGATCTGTCGATCCAACGGGGCATGCAGAAGCTCAAATGGCCTCCTGGCACCACTCAAAGTGCCTATCTCTGTTACCCGACCAACGCAGCACAAAAGAGAAGAACAGGACAGAAAAACCTTCGTGATTCTTCTGGGTAGATAAAGCGGCCAAGCTCGTGAAGCCTCGACGACTCTAGACTTGATTTCTCATGTCAAAGTGGAGTAACAACAGAGAAAAAACGTACTTCAATGCCACTGCCAGTGATACTTGCACTCTGAGAGAAGCTGCATGGCTGTCCGATGGGCACACCGTCGACGACTTCATTTGGCATTATGCCAGTCGTGGACGTCCTCTATCTAATGGCCACCAGGTTACATCCCTGCAGCGGGCCGTCTGCGTGAGCCTCAGCTTGACATACGGCCGCCGGTGCATAAGGGAACACGGTAAACGGTGTGTGTTTATTTTGGTCTTTTCGTATTGTCGTAATCTTGAGGGGGGCAGGCATCGATCGAGAGTCAAAACGTAAATGGCCTGCGTACCGCTAAGTCCTGACCGGGGGCATTTGAAAACTTTACAGTAAGAAGTAAAACAAATGATACGTAGCTGCATAGAGAATGGGATCATGGTGGTGTGTTCTGTAGCTAGCGTGCTGACTGACTCAGAGGATTATCCAGGTGCACCGGTCACGAGAATCGGAGCGGCGAACAGAACAGAACAGCCCGAGTTCGAGACGATTCTGACAAAATTGCGATCCTTCAAGTTGAATAATTGAATGTGTCTGTCCCGTACTGCAAGAAAAGTTGAAACTCGGGAGGAAGCATAAACCCCAGAGAAAATACCACTTTCCAAAGCAAGCCTGAGCGCTGAGTACTACTGAGCACTGCAGTAATTAATCATTGCGGAGACAAGTTCTCGGTGGTAGTAAAATCCAAAGTATCGCCAGTAATAACGAAGAATAAATTGCTCGAGCTCCGGGCAACGAGACATCGTCGCATCCCATCCTCGTCGCTCGAGAGAATTCCTCTTCAGAAAAACTCAGCGTTGATGGTGGCGGCACCGTGGGCATGTGCACAGAACGAATCGAAGCTTCCTTCGCTTTCGCTCTTGCATCGTGTGCGTGCGCGTGTACACAACGTAACATGCGATAAATTCTTGGTAGGCGCCACTAAGAAAAAAAATTAAAAGGAGATCCCGAAGCAGCCCGAAGGCACACCCACTGCCACTGGCGTGGAGCTCCACGACGACGATTCGGGTAACAACAGAGGTTATCCGAAGCAAAGTGTCAAATGTGATGCGTATGTGAGCACTTGTGTTCGTGTCGAATTGAATTGGATTGTTACTTACTTACGTTCGTCTGCACAGTCTGATGCCACCCCGAGCCTGTTGGCGTTGACGTTTGGCGTTGGCGCTGGCCCGGGTGGTTAAAAAAAAAAGCGGCGCGTGATGCTGCTTTGTATTGCGAATTGAGATTGCTGGTGAACTCACCTCGCCGTCCAGTCGCCATTGACTTCAATTCAATAGTGCGCTCTTTTGCGAGATTTCCCACTAGGCTTCCCGTCTGTGTCCGTAGTCGACACCAGTGGGAACCTGAAAAAAGTTGGTGGCGGGAACGCCACGCCGCTCCGCGCGCTAAAGACCTGTAATCGTCGTGGCACGGCGCTTACGGGCCTCGTTAACGGTACATACGTACTTTATGAGCATGAACACACATAGCGAATAGCAGATAGCGGCTGGAATTACGGGAGGCCGTTATGAGACGGTTCTGTTACCTGTGGTATTCAAGTTCAACAATAGTATTAATAGTAATAGATACTTTGAGTGTCTAGCTTCAAGCGCAATGTGAGATCTAGAGAGAGAGAAGATAGAAGAAGAGAAGGTCTTGAGAGAGAGAGAGAAAAGAAGAGAACTTGAAGGAGGGGAAAGAAGGGCTAGGAGAGACGAAGGCGGGAAGTGTACTCACTAAGCATAGGTGCCATATATAGATGTTTCTCAGAGCGCGCCACCGTTCGCTTCAGTAATAATTTGAATACCAATAGGCGAGCATCCACATCCACATCCACTTTCTGCATGTCACGCCCCGAGGGTGTACACTGCAGAAGGAATCGAAAAGAGTTGACAGGAAGAGTCCTAAGTCCTTGGCACAGCACAACACCGCGCGTCGGCGGCCAGGGTCGACGGACGCAGTCGCGCTTCATATGCTTCATATGTACCCCACCGGGTATCACCACTTGCGCTTCATATGCTTGCATATGTCCATGGCTATAAGCAATATTAAGGGGGGGCCTCAAAACGTGGAGGACCGCGAAAATCTGGAAAAACTCGTCCTGGAGCGCGTGTGTGCGTGCGCCGGAATGAAAACGCCCGTCGGCTTCGAATTCAGCTTGATGACTCGGAACGAATACATAAGTTCTCGCTCGCTCGCTCGCACGCACGACGGTCTCCCGTCGTGGTTGCACACGTGAATATCATATTATCGACTCGGACGCCGGCCGGTCCTCCCTCCTTCCCTTGAATTCCCTTGCACCTTGACCACAGGGGTGACGGCATTGTAATATTTGGTGCCTTGCGGAGATTGAATGCTTCCGTGGGGGATACCCCCCGGATACCTTGACGGCAGCCGTAATTGAATTAATGGAGTATTTTGGGAAGACTTCACGTGGAGTAGATTTAGGAAATGAGTCCGGATGGACAGACGGCGTTTGAACTTTGAGATGGGGAAGGAGAGGAGAGGAGAGAGTCTGGGTCAGCAATGCATCAGTACTTCAATAGCAAATGATCTTGGATTAGTTGGATTGTTGGGAACGATGATAGATGTTCATCGACATCATCGAAAAGGTTGGGATGATGATGTTGTTGTTTTGATTGTGTTGCGACTGGTTAGTGGCAAGTCATAATTACGGTACTTGGGTAGACTAGTCCTCAAACCGATTTCCAAGTCACTTTGCCGGAGTGGTTAACGGGATCGCCTGCTATATAAGCCAGTCTTGACTGGCGAGTGTTCCATCAGCGGTTGGGCTTTGCCCGCGAGTGTTCGAATCGCTCAGGTGACGGTTTTTTGGTGGTATTTGTTGGATTTCGTCAATCTCTTCTGTGATGTATGTGGGTGGGTGGTGGATTTGAAAGGATGAGCGCGGTCACTTTGCCGGAGTGGTTAACGGGATCGCCTGCTACATGAGCTTGTTTCTGACTTGCAAGGGAGCTGATTAGCGGTTGGGCTTTGCCCGCGAGTGTTCAAATCGCTCAGGTGACGGATTTTGGCTTTTGTGTGGATGTGGATTTTGTTATAAATATGTATTCATCGGTTGCCGGGGTCTTGTTTAAATAGGGACGCACGCTACGGCCACGAGAGAGTTGAGCCGTTCTTGGCAGAAACAGATCTCTTTTTTCGTACCTTGTCTTTCCCAGCCCAACCTTACCGATCTTATCCCTTTTCACTTTGCTTTTTCTTTTCTTCTCCTCTCTGACCTACTCTACTATCTTTCTCCATCACTTCCCCACACCCCCAGGCTATACACACAACCAGCTCGAGCGCCGTCGTCGATCCACATACCCCACCCAATGTGCCGTGCGATCAATCTGGAGGCGGCGTCCCAAGGGCAGCAGGCCCCCTCCTCCATCGAGATCCATGCGTACCCTCGCGACTGGCGCCGCAGAAGCGCCGATGTGGGCGGCCTCCACCTCGCCCTCGCCGCTGCTGGTGCTGGTGATACCCCTTCTGCCACCGCCGATGAGCTCAGCGACCCCACTGCGGACAGGGAGTCTTGGGATCAGGACCAGACTACTCTCGGCGGCCAGGGCCAGGGATGGATGGGAGGAGACCCGGGGGATGTCGAGTCAGTGTTCTCTCTTCATTTATTTCGACCTGCTTTTACCCCCCGATATTCATGTGCTTACTGTATAGGACTATGTACGCTGAGCTGCTGAGCGACATGTACACCCAGACTATGATTTCGGTGAACGATAACAGCCTCCATTCGTGCGTAATTCTTTCTCTCTATCCAAGTCGTTGTGCCAATTCTGCACCGCACCACCAGCCTTCCGCCAAAGATATCCGACTCCAAGCGCACGAAGCTTATTTGGGCCCTCGACCGATGGCACTTTGAACCCCACCTCCTGGAAGAGGAGGAGGTTCTCGCGTGCACCCTTCTGCTTTTTGAGGCGCTCTTTCGTGTCGAGGGGATGCAAGAGACGATTCCCATCTCTATGCGTGAGTACACCCCCTCCCTCCTTCTCGCCCTCTCTTTCCCCCTTCCCCGCACATCATGATCGTCTGCAACGCCAACAGCGCCAAAAACTAAAATACTATCCCAATTATAGAGCAAATCACAGCCTTTATCCACCATCTTCGGCGGATCTACCGGCTTGAGAACAGCTATCACAACTTCGAGCACGCTTTGGACGTCCTGCAAGCGACGCAATCGTACTTGAAGTCCGCCGGCGTCGTGCCCCCGCCCTCCTTCCTCTTCGAGCCGGCGGAACGGCGCTGGAGCATGAAGAAGAAATTCAATAGCGGGAGTTTGATTGCGACGCTCGGTCTGAGAGAGCTGTTTGTGCTGTATCTGGCAGCGATTGGGCATGATGTGGGACATCCGGGGTTTAATAACCACTTTATGGTGCGTCCTTGGGTTTGATTTTATGCCTAGGGAGGGATAGACGCTGGAAGCTGATTGTTGGATTTGTATTCATCCTCCACCCCCCCGCTCCTCCTCCCTCTCTCCCTATCAACCGCACAACAACAGAAAAACGCACAAGCCCCCCTCACCAAACTATACCCCGGCTCCGCACTGGAACAGATGCACCTGCAGCTGCTCTTGCGGGTGATGCGCGCGCACGGGCTCGGCGTGCTCCTCGACGACCCGGCGCACGGCGGCCACCTCCGCAAGCTGCTCGTGCAGAGCGTGCTCGCGACGGACATGGGCGTGCACGATGCGTTCATGGAGACGCTGAAGACGGTGGTCGAGGGCGGGAAAGGCGCGCTGTGCACGAGACAGGTCGTGATGTGTCAGGCGATTCTGAAGAATGCGGACATCAGTAATCCTGTGAGTTTGGTGGTTTCTTTCGCATTGAGTGATTCGTTTTATTTCAATTTTTTATTTACCATGCTATACAACCCCGCAGACCCGCCCGTTCCTCGTGTCCAGACACTGGGCGACCGCGCTCTCGCTCGAATGGTCCGCGCAGGCCTCGCTCGAGTCCTCGTACCAGCTCCAGCCGACCGTCACGCCGTCCTCCTCCCCGCTCGACGAAGCGTCCTCCCAGATCTTCTTCATCAACCGCTTCGCGCGGCCGCTGCTCGAGCTCACGGAGCGCGCGGTGCCCGAGATGAGGATGTACGTCACGCATTGCAGGAAGAATCTGCGGGAGTGGATGGGGAAGAAGCGGGGGCTGCTGGGGGAGCGGGAGCGGGAAAGGCGGGAGGCGGAGGGGAGAGCGGGGAGCGTGAGTGCGAGCGCGGCGTCGTCGGTCCCGTCCACGCCTGGGACGGCGTCGCTTGTGCCTATTTCGCTGCAGGCGGCGGTGGCGGCGGCGACCGCGGCAGCGGGGACGGGCCCAGGAACAGGGACGACCCCGACGCCCACACCGGTGCCGAGTTCGCCGCGCCAGATCCAGGGGTACCACTCCGCCTTCCCATTGACCCTGCCCACACATCAACCGCCGCCGCCGCCACTTATGTTCCCCACCTCCTCCGCCTACTCGTCGTCCTCGTCCTCGTCCTCTTCTTCTTCGGAGAAGGCGCATTCGTTAACCAGAACCCACTCACGAGCACGCTTGAATGGGCAGCAGGACGATGTCGTCCCGCCGGACTCGCCCTCCCTCTCAGCCTCCGCCTCGGATGACGCTGAATCCGGGTTCTCGCCTGTGTCTGAGACGTCTGGGTCGAGCTCACAGGTTCATGGGACTTTGGGTCTGCACCGGTACCCCTCTATTTCATCCACCGCCTCCCATCCCAATGGACTGGCCATGGGGACCAAGCCGCCGCCGCACGCCGCTGCGATCAGGGCGGCGAGCAAGGTGGGCTCGTTGAAGAAGAAGAGCCAGACGAATTTAAGGTTCGGGTTTGGCGGCGGTGGCGGAGGGGGCGGGCACGAGAGTGGGTTGTCTGTGGTTGAAAGGGCTGGGGCAGGAGGCGGAGGAGGAGGAGGGAGGAAGGGCGCGCGCAACTCGTGGTGCGCGAGCTCGAGCTTGGGGCTGGCTGGGCTGTTCCAGTCGCAGCAGACGAATGGCGTCAAAGGCGCCAAAGCGAATGGGACGACGCCGACGACGACGACGACGGCTGACACCAATGGCAGCGGCGGGCCGAACCCGCCTCCGGCATCTGCGCCTCCGAATGTTCATGGCAATGGCGTTAGGCCTCAGCCGACTGCGACGGTGACTACGTTTTTGAGGCCTATCAAGCTGCCAGTCTCGCCGTAGATTGTTTGATTTTGACTCCAACATAGACTTATCGCATCAACCGACGACAGCTATGCCGTGGCCGACATACGTTGCGCGTACATCGAACTCTTAAATCATCAAACACCAAACATTTTACATTTTATTTTTTTTGCCAGTTGGATATCATATCACATCGTCCTCGAAGAAGAAAGGTGGTTGGGGTTACAACAACAATTTTTCACATTTTCTTCGACAATCTCTTTCTTTTTCTACCTCTACCTCTTTCTCTCTCTCTCTCTCTTTTCTTTACGTTTTTTCGCCGAGGTCTTTTGCTTCGACGCCATTCTTCCTTCCTTCCATCCTCTCACCCACCGAACCCAAATATCCTATCCTATCTCTCCTTCCATCTCTCCACACTTTTTTTCTATTTTGGGATCTGGGATCTGGGGCTTGGGCTTGGGCTTGGGCTTGTATTCGAGGAGGGCAAAAAGGAAAGGGGCCTTGCATGCATGCGTATGTGGCGCAGGCGCAGGCAAGTTCATGGTTCTTGGTTCTTGGTGTGGGTGTGGGTATTTCGCTGGTGCTGGTGCGGGTCTTCCTGCTGCGAGTGCTGCGAGCGAGGCAGGCAGGCGTGTCAGCTGCTTTGGGACTCCACGCTGGTGGCTGCTGGGTGTGGGCTATTGTGCTGTGTGCGGATTTCCGGAGGGCCTTGGGCTTGCTTGGCCGTGCATGTGGTTTTTGAATTTTCCCTGTGGAACCGAGGCGGCTGCAGTTGCAGTTGCAATTGTAGTTGTGTCAACCGACCGATTGACCTACCAACATGCTCACGTCGGACGTCTTCCTTTCGCTTCGAGAGTCGATTTGGATCCTGGGTGCTTTTTTTCTCGGACCGCGTGTGGATAAATGAAGAGGATACACGAGACGCGGGAAGCAGAGGGCGGGAATTGCCAGCCAAACGAAACTGTCAACGATCAACGGTCATGGTGCATTTATGGTTTTCACACACACACATTCGTACCCCAGCATTAAGCACTCGCAACTCAGCACCCACACCCACGCTCACGCTCACGTCCACGGGCACACTCGCGGGTTGCTTGGGCATATAGCTGTCACCCGAAGGCAGGCACACCGCATGGACAGCAGCTCTATGAATAACAGACAGGACGAGACTTCGGACTTCAGTGGCGGTGGTTTTTCATTATACGGGTTTCTCCAGAGTGGAACCCCTGAATCCCCTGCTCCTGCTCCTGCTCCTGCTCGCGCTCTATACCTTGCCTTAGGCCGTCACACGACCACATTCACCGTGCTTGCAGCATTGGTGTTCGTGTTCGTGTTCGGGCCCGTTCTTCGGCGCATTTCCCAAGCGCGGCAGAAAAGTTAACATCACCGCAAATATATTTCGCTGGAACCCATCATCCCATTCAACACACACCCCAGCCAATCCACCCGGCCCATGCCCACTTTCTCCACACTATCAGAAATCCGATATGCGTGACAGTCGATCAATTGTGCGTACGAAGGATATACCCTTTTTCTTTTTCTTGGGCCCTAGAACCGTACGTTTCACTTTCCGAACTCCTCTTCCTATTCCAGCCCCAGCTCTATGGTTCTGCCAGCAACTCCTTTCTTTGCAATCGCATGACATCTTATACAATGCATCTCTACAACCTATGCCTCTCCATCAAACCCATGCCTTCTCTTCCTCTATCAGACTGAGACTTAGGATCCTCTCTTTGGCGAATCGCCGTCATATATGTCGACAAAACACGCATCAATGCACTGTCTGGCATCCCATGTCAGCATCGCAACAAACATAAACACATTAACATTCCCTTCAAAGACGTATTTCTCTCCTCTCCTCTCCTCTTCTCGTCGCCCTGCCTGCTTGCATTCACTGCATATTTTCAGTATTCAGTTACTGGACTGACCCCCCCTTGGATTTTTCTTTCTACGCATCAGCATCATCTCTCTCTGTGTCTTTGGCCTTTGTCAGTTCTTCTTGATACCACCCCCAAAATACCGTCTGTGACCGTTTCGTTCGTTCTCTCTTCCATTTTCTCTCCTCTCAAGTATCTTTCATCTGCGTTAGTTACATGTAGTTATGTACTAGTTACTATAAAACCCCCCTCCGCCCTCTCCTACCTCTCCTCCCGATTCCCAGTTTCCGAGCCTTCGAGCGCTCGTCATGTATCATTTTTTGTTTTGTTTCTGATTATCTCTTTCCCAAAGTATCGGTACCTTTCTGCTATCTTTATCTGACTGTCGCAAACTTTGATTTGAGTGTATTCATATACCTATTCGATGTTATGTTCTAAAAGCTGTTATTACCTCATGCCACGGACGATCTGAAGAAAACACAGTGAATGGGTATATGAGAATTAGGCAAAGGAGTGGTATTGTTTGTGTATTTAATGGCACAAAATAATCTGCGTAGACAAAAAAGAGAAACGACATGAAGAAAAAAAGAAAGAATCAAGCTTCAAACATGGAACCGTAGGCGTACCTTGGTAATGGAAGAAGAAAGGAAAAAAAGATGAAAGAGTGTAGATATGTAATCGAATCGTCCAAACAATACAAAAGCTAAAGTAATCGAGGAACAATCGCAACTAGTTGGAATCAAACATAAAAAGCATAAAAGAAGTGTCGAGAACAGAAAAGGGAATCGATAATGGCATATTGGTATTTACTGAGAAAAAATGACGATAGCTGATAAAGCGGAGGGAATAAAATGCAGACGAACCAAATCACTGCAAAAAGGGGATACTAAAACGAGTTTATCAGAGCTATATGGTGGTGTATGGTGTATGGTGGTGGTGGTTGAATTAGTCCTGTACAGGAACGGATGATTTTGTCGACCGCCTCGATCCGAAGCGAATTTTGCCATCGTCTCTTCGTCCCCATCCGAAAATGCCTCCTCCTCCTCCAGCTTCATGTGACTGTGTGCTGCCCGTCCGCGAACGGAAAGACCACGCAGGCGACGACGGCCGGGCCTGATCCTGCAGATGTGGGTTCACATCCAAGTGCTGGTTGTCTGTGCTCTTCCGACTTGTAATCGTCCCCTGGTTTTGCAGCTGATGATTGTGATGATGATGATGATGATGGATCTTTCCTGAAGCTCCGACGGTATGTCGGCCATCACAGCATGCTCGCACGTTCTCCAGCCCTTCGTAGCCCTCATCTGACAGTGTCTCGTCGTGAAGCTCGAAGTCAAGTTCGTCGGGATCTTGAGCAGGGACGTCGACGAATGATCGGTCTGGGCTGTATGGACTTTCGGGGGCGTTCCAGCGCAGATACTCTAAGGCTGGTGTGCCAGAACGTTTCCCGACGGAACCTCCAACGGAGACCTGGGACCGACTACGCTGACCACGAGGTGTTGAATTCCATGTCTCGCCTGCAACAGCGCTTCTTGTACTACGCTGGCTCTGCGGGCTGAGAAGAGGTCGACGTCCATGTTCAATATTTTCGGGGGTCTGAGGCTGAGGAAGAAGGGTGTTGTTGGCAGGAGAGGTTATAGCAGGATTGTTGGGGCGGGCGAGAAGATATTTCAAGGCCTATCAAAAAAAGTCTTTATTAAACATAACAACAACAAAATAATAATTGAATCTTACATTCAACCAAATGTCATGCCGTTCTTTCGTAGGAGCTGTAATCTTCATCTCGCGCTGGGGTGTCGATACAATAACACTATACTGATAGAGACCAGGAGGCATAGGATTGGGATCAAGCACCGATCGGACTCCGTCGATATAAGCTGAAAAAAAATTCGTCAGAAAAGAACCATCCGAACGAAAAAGCTCAAGCAACATACCACTCTTTGCACTAGACTCAGACACATTGGACGAACCAGGGTCCGCTGAGCTCCAGTACAACGTCTTGGTATACGGATGTACCCAGAAGAATCGTTTATGGCGCTTCTCTCCAACCCCCTTCCCGATAGCCCGGCGAGTATACTTGTACAAGAACTCTCCGATCATCGTCTGCGTGATAGCATGGATGATAGCAGGATCAGTAGCCATCATGGCGTTGTTGTTATTCGCCCGAGGGGTGATATCAGCTGTCTTATTTGGCGTCGATGGTTCGTTCACGGGTTGGTAGACATGTCGGTCGGACGACATGGATGAACGAGGCGAGGCGAGGCTGTGATCAGAAGGAAGAGACGATGTCGACCGCTGGTTACGTTCCCGCTCTCTAACGCTATATGACGACAGTGTGTGCGAGGGTGGCATAGACGCTTGCGTGTGCATGCCAGCGACGGATGTCGATCTGAAACTGCTCGTCGACGGCGGTTGTCTCAGGTTAGCCTGTGACGGCGGCATACTGGAGCCATGCAATCTCGGGCCATATTTACCAGGAAGGACAAGGATCGAGCCAAGAGGAGTCGTAGCCCGTTGGATAAGCTCCGCAGGAGGAGGCGAAGACGGTCTTGGGGGAGGTCCATCATGATGCGATCCATTCAAACTTGCAAGAATCTTCCGTTCAGGGATGAAATTGGGCGGGGGCATGCTGTTAGGAGGCGGCGGCTGTTTGGGCGGCGGTGGAAGAGACATCATGGGCGGTCTGGTCTTGTCGACCGACGTAAGAAGTGCGCTGCCTGACGACGATGGTACACGGGATCGGCTGGGTAGGTCATCCGTTCCGTTGGTCGATGAGATGAGGGATTCTATAGATTGGCGTCGATCTGAATTAGAAGTTGCGCGACGAACGAGGGTGCCAGATGGTTCGCGGAATACGCTGGACTTGGGAGTGGGTACAGGCGAAGGAGGGGTGAAAACAGGACCATGGGAGGAAAGGGCCGTCCCATTTGAGGCGGAAGATGGGGGGGGCGGAGGGATAAACTGGAACTGATGAGATGCAGACCCGACGCGGAAGAGGCCAGCAGGTTTCGGGGCAGGAGCAGGAGCAGCAACGGGAATTGGAACAGGAGCGACCGCCGGTGCTGGTGGCGCTGGTGGTTTCCATTCGTCTGTTTGGATGGACATTTCTTTGACCTCTGGTTTAGGTGCCTCGACGATCACAGGCGACGGGGGCTCATATAAATCCGCACTAACGCCAACCGTCTCGTATAGAATTTCCTTTGGTGTAGGTTGGGCATAGTACGAGGATGATGTGGGCGGTCGCACCAAGGAGCTCGTAGAGCGGTCGTGTATACTCGAGAAGTGGGAAGCCTTGATACTCTCAGTATCGTCCTCGGTCTCAGCGCCGTCTTCAGAATCTGAATAGTCGTTATCCGTCACAGTACGGATGGAATGGAAGTCTTCAGAGGGAGTCGACATCCCGATGCTTTGTCTGGCGTCATGATAGTCGTCCTCAGTGTCAGCACCAGTCTCAGTTTCCTCGCCTTCGTCCTCTTCCGCTTCCTCATCGTGACGTCCAACCAGGAAAGATCGAGTGATAGTCGTCTCGCCAGCACTAGTACTCGCTCTTGAAACATCGGACTGTGTAAGTGTTGTCCTGCGGCTCAAGTCTCCAATGGCAAGACGAGGCAGGCCCTTCCCGATGGGGACGGGCTGGGGAATAGGGTCTGTACCAACTCCGCTTTCGACAAGGACTGGAGGAGGGGGAAGAATGGACACTGGTTCTGGTGTGAAATGTTGAATGCCCATCTCCGACTTCTGAAGAGGAACAACCACTGGCTCTGGTTCAGTTTGAAGAGCCATCTCAGCTACAGCAGCCTTTGGAAGAGGAGCAGGCTCCGGTTCTGTTTGAAGAGCCATCTCAGCTGTAACGACCTGCGGAGGAGGAACTGGCTCCGGCTCAGGGTCAGACTGAGTCGCCATGTCCGCATGCACGACAGGAGTAGGAACGGGAACGTCGACAACAAGAGGTGGTTCGGGCAGTACCACGGTCTTCTCCTCTTCAACGAACTCCGTCTGACAACCGAACTCTACCTTCTCAACCTTTTTCACCCTGATGTACTCGCCATCATTATCTTCCTCTGGAATTTCAGCGTCATTCAACAACGAATTTCTGAAGCTTTTTACAGGTGACGAATCAACGTCGCCGAGCTCAGCTGCAAGGACTTCAGGAGCGTTGACAATAGAGGGTGGTCTTGCTTCTCTGTACGGCACACCACCTCTTGGTCTGCGGCCGATCACACCATTCTTTGCAGAACGGCCAAGCACAGCTTGGCGTAATGGGCTGCGAGCATACGTCGACCCGTTTGAAGGAATGCGGCGAAGGACATTGGCAAAGGCGGGATCCATACCATCGATGCTTGTCCGGTTCGAACTAGATTCGGCAGGCGAGGGTGAGGGAGAACGCGAGCGAGATCGCGAAGGATGGTCCTGAGACTCTTCCGCCTCCTCTGGCTGCTCGTGATCATTGTTAGTGCCAAAGAATTGGGAAACTTCATCGTCGTCGTCGCCTTGCTCGAAATTGATGGGGATGGAAGGAACAGGAGGAGGCGGAGATTCAGACACGTCGCGTTCAGCTCGGTCATCGTCGTTGTAGTCCGAAGCGGGACTGCCGGAAGCCATACCGAGTCTTTGAATGAGAGTAATTCCTCCTCGACCGCGGCCGCGGCCACGACCACGACCTCCACGATTGCCGCCAACCTTGAAAGGTGTAGTAGATCTCTTAGCCACGCGTTTGTTTTCTACAACAGCGGTGTTTTCGTCAACGTAGTCTTCTCCCTCGTCAGGCCGGGCATCGTCAGCATCAGCGGCACTAGCTTGTTGTTCTAACCGAATGCGGAGCTGCTTCTCGCGATTCAGCGACCCTTTCAGGGTGTTAATCTGCCGTTGTGCATGCGCGAGTCGCTGTTGCAATGCCTCTATCTCATTCGTAGGATGGTTCGAAGCCAAAAATGGTCGACGGAGTGGAGATGGGTCGGGAGAGTCGGCAAAGTCTGAGCCCAGATCATCAGGCGGGAATAAGCCCGAAACGTCCAGATTTCTGCGGTTTGTGGACCCACGCCCTGTGGTTCCGAAAACATCGCCATCGTCGTCACGCCCAGCTGGGGTAAGGAAATCTTTGGCATCGGCCCCGCCCGGCGTAAGTGGAGATCCGAACCGAGGAAGCATTCTTCCGGCGCGAGCAACGTCTGCCTTCAAGGTATCCATTGCTTGTTGGAGGTCGGATTTGTCGCGAGCGAGCCCAGCTGCGTGCTTGCGAGCCTGTGCAATATCGGTTTCGTGCTTGGATTTCATTTCTGCTATGACGCTTTGGAGGCGTTCTCCCTCGTTCTTGTGTTGGTCACCGGCATCACGGGCGTTAGAAAGAGCCTTTGTAATACGTTTATGTTCGGACTCTAAGCGCTGTACGGATGACTGCGAGTCCCCTAATTGTGTTCTGATTTCCTGCAAAGTGACCTCGAGGTTCCAGTTCTCCTCCTTGAATTTATCTAACCGTATGTCAAGATCATGAACTAAAGCGAATAAGAAAAGAAGACATACCTGCACTTTGTTCTTGCTGCCTAAGAGCAGTCCGGAGACTTTCAACGGATTTTTCAAGATCATCCTTCTCTTCTTTCATGTCCTGGATAGCCTTGTCCCTTTCTCCGAGGAGACTCTGAAGACGCCGGACTTCAGTAAGCAGTCCACTGCCAATTTCAAATGCAAATTCTAAAGAAAGGAAGTAATGAGAATCATAGTCTTTCGATGGACGTAATGGGCCAATGAGACTGACCAACATCATCAGCTCGATGGGCCGCATTTTTGGCGCGCCTTGATTGTGCAGCCGATGTTCCAGCAGATGCCTTTACCCGCTCGGGTTCTTCACGGGGCAAGTCTGTGTATGGAACTGCAGGAGAGTGGGAACCATTAAGAAAACGCTAAGCAAGAGAACGAGATTAGTAACACTGTGTCCATGTTGTCAAGCACGTTGCAGAGGTCCACGCACCTTTGAACTTCCGAAAGTGCTGGAGAGCTGCGCGTTCTCTGTGTCCCATGCCACAATAGTGTCTGCAAGCTCACGATATCGCTCACGCGCTTCATGGTCGATCTCATCGTCCTCTCCCTTATCTGCCTCTAATTCCTGCAACTGTCTGATTCGCTCCTCCAGCTCCATCTGCTGGGCAAGAACCCGCTGCCCAAGACTACCTGCTTGCTGAAGTTGTTTCTCCTTGCTGTCGAGGAGGTTTTGAAGTTGGAATTTCATGTCGCCAGCGGTGGAAAAGGGGTCATCTGCTGATAAAAAATCAGGCATTGGTGGCAAATCAGGCGCTCCAGATGAAGCCATGACCTGGAGAGCCTGTGAAAGGCCTTGGTTAGGTCCTGGATAAAAAGACTTAAAGGGACTCGTCGCCTCATGCTCCAACTCAACCGCGACAACTGTCTCACGATCACATGAACTCGCATCAACATCTTTCCTGTCACTTCTTCATTTAACCCTCGCCACAACCATGAAGAGCTTGAAGCTAGAAGAATTCATTCAGTTGTCTTTTCACTCTGCGATCCCCAAGTTCTGAGAGTGACTGGAAGCACTCTCTGGCACGCTCTCCTCACTCACTCAGTCACGGGCTGTTTGAACGGCCTTTCAACGCGTCGAACCTTTGGCTGAGGGCTGGCCGAGGGGCGAAAAAATTGAACCGCCAGAAGTACTTCTTATGGCATTACACACAACTATATGAAAAACTTCTCAAACTTCATGTGCAATCACTGCCAACGATGTGACACCATCCCCATTGATCTTCATCTCCCACTCTCGTTATTGACCCCTCCACTCTTGGCTTGTTGTCGCGGCCTACTGGTATTGTGCTGCACAACACCTCATATCACGCTGCTGCGGCATCTAGTCAGAAGGCTTAGATTCTCCAGGCATCTCAGTGTCAGGGACTTATAAGGCGCGTCAAGGCCGCGACTGAGTCTTGTTGTACGTGACCGTGTCGGCGTTTGTGCTTGAATTGTTGGCCACTAATGATAATGGTCATCCGACTTACAAGGACCCTATTCTTTCGGCGACAGCTTATTTACGCCGTTGGTCCGATCCTCGTAAAATCAGCTTGAACCTCGACGTGTCCAACTTGTCGTTAACAAGTCCGGAATACAGACATGATTTTGTCCACCTGCCATTTACATTAGCGATACTTCAGGCCAAGCAAATCAAACGGGATTTTTACATCATCTGAATCCCTAGTGCTCTCGCGTTTGCAGGATAAGCCATGCGCACTGTTTATTTGTCGACCGTATTCCCGGAGATTGTGCCTCTTTGACACTCTACAGATGATATTTGCCTTGCGTACAGCTATATAGTTGGCACACCCCTTCTAGTTTCAATTTTGAGGAGCGACTTTGGCAATCTGTCCAGACACTGCATGGTTGAATTCTTATCTACGCTGGTCACGATATGTCCTATGCGTATAATTCCACATGTTCGCCTTCATAAGACGCCTTCAGGAATATCATTTCCATTTTACCAGTTTCCATTTGTTGTGGAATATCAACTTCTTCGGTGTAACGGCAATGCCAAGCTAACCACCAACACTATCAACATACCATGCCTTCCCCAGCATTATCCCTCCTAAAACAACATCTGATATTCAACAGTCAACAAGACCTCATCGTGCATCATTCTTATGACTTCGGACTGTCCGACCTCATCTCAGAGCCCAAGACGCGTTTCAATCAGCCATGAAAATCATCCGCGCTGTTCTATATTTAGCATTATCTTCGTGCAACACTCATGCTCGTTACAAGCCCAGTCGGAAATATCAATTGGCGAAATGTCGCTTCCTCGTGTTATACGAAGGCCTGTTTCCTCGCATGGAGATCATCGGAATTTTATCTCGAGATTGTCGTCGTTGTGAAGCGTAACCACGCTGTCCTTGGTCAATCTATTTATAGCTCAATGCTTCCTGATCAAAGTCTTGTGGTGGGCTCAGCTTCAGCACATGCTATTCTAAATCTATGGGTAGGAGCTCCACCTGCCGACGACGAGCTTGCTCGTTCACCTCACATGTAAGCGCGGTTGTTCCTTATCTAGGTCGCAAATGTCGCGATGGTACGGTTTGCAAGGTTATGGGACACTTTGGGACATGGTCGTAGACTATAAATGGGAGCGAAATACCTGGATTGACCCTCATCCAGAGCCTCCTTCTCATCTCTTGACTCCTGATACAATAGCATCATCATCATGTTTTCTAAGGCTCTTCGAAATGCTCTGTTAACCTTCACTGCACTAGCTGTCGCAGTTTCGGCTGCTTCTTCACTTTCATTGGAAGTAGCAGGTGCGGCGGTTTATCGTTAACGTATAGTAAAGACTAAAATAACGTTGATCCTAGGTCCTGAGCAGGTTAACACCGTCGAGAGCCTCAAGGTTGTCGCTACTATCACCAACACAGGAGACGAGACTATCAAGGTTCTCAATGATCCCCGAGGCCCACTGTCCAAACTCCCCACCGATACCTTCGCCATCACAGATGGGACAGGTGCTAAGCCCTCTTTCACCGGTATCAAAGTCAAATATGTGCCCAAGACTGCAGCCACTATGGGCGCATACACTATCCTAACCCCTGGCGAATCTGTCCAAGTCATGCATGACCGTGCGTATACATTATCCGCGTTACACTTGCTCCTGGTCCGGTAGTCAGAGAGCTAATTCAAAACATGCAACCATACAGTTGGCAATGCATACAACTTCACTACCCCCGGAGCAGGAGCATACGATATCCAGGCTAAGAACCTGTTCTACATCGTCAACCCGGACAACTCCGTATCCTCCATTTACGCAGACCACACCTCCTCACACCGGGCCCACATCTCCGGGAAGCTCGCCGTGACACGGCCCAGCGCCGCCAGCCTCGCCAAGCGCGCGAGCTACAACGGGTGCAGCTCCTCGCAGCAGTCCGCCCTCGTCTCCGCGGCATCCGCTGCCCAGAGCTACGCCGCCAGCTCGTTGTCGTACGCCAGCTCTCATACGTCAGCAACAACGCGCTATACGACCTGGTTCGGCACTTACACCGCCGCACGCCACTCTACTGTCGTCTCGCAGTACACTAAGATCAACGGGAACGCGTTCTCTTCGTTCACTTTTGATTGCACCTGCACAGATGCTGGTACTTACGCCTACGTCTACCCTGATACGTGAGTGGTTGTCCCGCAATGCACGTCTGCTATTTTAATTTTAATTATTGTTGCTTCTCGTTAGCTTCGGACACATCTATCTCTGTGGTGCATTTTGGAGCGCCCCTACCACTGGAACCGATTCCAAGGTAAACACTTCATCCCCCACCAAGAATCTAAATACCGAAATCTAATATTGAATTGTAATCTAGGGCGGAACCATCATCCACGAATCCTCCCACTTCACCTCGAACGGGGGTACCGACGACAACGCCTACGGCCAGTCAGCCTGCAAGCCTCTCGCTAAGAGCAACCCCGACTCGGCTGTCGACAACGCGGACTCTCATGAGTATTTCTCCGAGAACAACCCTTCTCTTGCTTAATTTCTTCATTTTGCGGGATGTTATGATGTGTATGTATGTATTTATGTAGATGTTGTAGCTTTTAGTAGGATTGATTGCGATGTAAGTGCTACTCGTAGTGTACAACAATGCGAACGCGTGCTTTCGAGCTTGATGCCCGTCGAGCTCATCGGATAGCGGGTGGCCGCGACTTGATTTAGCCAGTGCTCGTCCTATTAGCATAAACCGCCTGTCCACACTACATCGACGCTAATGAATACCACAGATGATCAGAAAACAGACCTAGTAATTGCCCTGCCCGTAGTACCGCCGAGGCGTATACAAATGACATAACACTTACAGTCATTATTGAATGATCTGAAGGGGTACCATGCTCTCTGTATTCTTCGCAGTGAAGGCATCCACGATCAAAAGCTCAGTAAGTGATAATGCCAAAGCAATGAATGTCGTTATGTATCTTATTCCAACGGTCAAGCGTCCAGTCGTAGAAGTGAGTCCCGCACGTTGGCTGTAAGCTATGGCATAGATCTCTCTGGAATATAGCGTGTTGATTGCACTTTCTACGCTAGCTGTCATAGCTCTCGTAAAAAGGAAGTGTACCATCGCCAAACTTCAGATAATCAACCTTGTTTATCATCTCACAAAGTGAGCACCAGTTTACACCTGAGACTTTAAGTCTATCTGCAAATGCTCTTCATAATCAATTCAGCAATTTCCAAGAAAGCTCAAGGAAGAATCACCGGAATCTCCTGAACCCGCTTCACAGCGACAATCGTCCTCCCTGGCAGTGGTATGCAGGTCAACTACCTCGGAAACTTCAGCCCCAGTGTCCAGCCCTTCAGCAGCGCCAACGCCACGTTGAGCTATGATAACGACAGCCAACTCACTTCTACTCGTCAATGCCAGCTCGGTATCAACAACATCAAGCTCACGCTCACCAGCGGGCCCATCATTGATGGTGCCCTGGATATGTCCATATCTCTCCTCAGCAGCGTCTCTGGAAGCGGTGTCTGCGTTGTCAACTAGGTGAGGCTTAAACAACCGCTTCCAGTATATGGTCGCCCTTAGGCTAATAGAATAAATGTTAGAAACATCCGACATTCCCAGTCTTGTAATGTCTTTTGGTGGAGAAGAAATAGTACACGGCTAGTGGATCGTGAATTATTGCCCTTCAACTTTCCGTAAGGGTCAACTCTGACACTTATCTGAGAAAGTTACTAAGCCACTGCTACGTTGAAATTTGGGACGAAGAGAGGACGATATACAGGATCAAAATTGACAAAGTTTTAGTATACTCTACAGTATTTCTACAACTGAATGAATCTATCTGCTAGAAGTGTAGTATCAGCTGTCGTCCAGTACGATATATGAATACAAAGAAAGGCGAATATTTTGGCCAAAATCCCCCTCGTATGCCATTTCTGGAACCCCCGACACACAAAGAGCACCCGCATATTTAGGAGTCTCCACCACTCCCGCTTTCAGCGGTGCGCGCTCCGAAGAGCTGCCCACTGCATAGCCAACGACCGTCACGGTATTATGACAAGTGCGCCGACCTTGTCGCGACTTGCACAATCATAATTGAACATAAAACACATCTGTGTACACCGTAGTGTAACTGTGTGTGTCTTCCGCAGTAACTGTAGCATATATAAATATAGGAAGGGTCTCCAGACAGACTCTGAATATCTCGTGTATGAGCACGCAGATACCAGCACATCCGTGAACACAGGAGCACCGATAGGGGTCTTAGGGCCAAACCAGAAATGAGGAGATAGAAATGACTGTAAAGACTCACCCAACTGTCATACTACTAGAAGTTGTAAATTTGCTGCTCGAAGGGAGATGATGAAGGTTGAGAATCAAGATAAGAATTGTTGGGCGCTTATAATGCCACCTCTTATGCACATCTTCGGCATCGTCCGAACGGATACGGATACAATTGGTCACTCAATCTGGTCGTGAGACTCAGTGCCACAATTCGTAAATCAGCCGATATTGTCAGCGGCAAGCCTTACACAATTGCGAGCGCAAATCTCACATTATAACCAGTGAAGCTTCTCCGTCAATTTGATAAGAAAACATCAAGATTAACATTCATATACCAATTCTAAGTGACTAGGTATGCAACTGAAATTCGCCACTGAAGTTAACCATATTTTCCCCCAAGATTTCATCGAAATTTTTATCTGGTAGAATATCTGGTAGCCGAGGTGGTATAAATTTCTCCAAAACCATCCGGAACGCCATCGATGCATGGCCCATTCACCAACGGATCAGTCGGATGTCCTCGATGCCAACCTGGCTGATGAATTGACGGAGGCCGACTCTCAGTCTCATATTTCATCGTTGTTTCAGCAGTAAATGCGTTATTTGGACTTGAAGCCGCCTGTCCATTCGCACATAAAGTCATTCCAGAGGAGACAAGTGGCCGTGAAGCGAATGCTTGTAATTCCAGTAAGTTTGCTTTTTGCTGACTTGAGATATGGTCACTGTTGTGAGAAGACTCGCGTCAGATGTACAGAGGGTAATTGCTGGATTCCACAGGCGTGTTTTATTCGAATACAAGCATTCGTGATGCCACAAATGACGAATAGCAAAGATATCTAAAACATAGACACGTTTATCCCCATATGATAATATTCTTACAATCTGTACTGCATTCGCTACGGCCGGATTGAAGAACGGGGTTACGACTTGTATGATTTATGCAGGTCAACTACCTCGGAAACTTCAGCTCCAGTATCCAGCCCTTCAGCAGTGTCAACGCCACGTTGGATGATAGCAACAGCCAGCTCACCGCTACTCATAAATTCGACAGCCAGCTCGGTATCAGCAACATCAAGCTCACATTCACCAACGGGCCCGTCAAAAATGACGTCCTGGATATGAACACTTATTGCCCCAGCGTCTCTGGAAGCGATGTCTGGGTTATCAATTATGTGAAAAATTTCCAAGCTACTTTGTACGCAACCTGTACTCACAGATAGTAAAATGTTACAGGGATTCTTTGCCCCATAGACTAAGTACAGTCGTCCCTATCTATGAATAAAAAACGTAGTACCAATAGTGATGTAGGAGCCGATTGCAATAGAGCGCGAACTTTTGTTTCTTTCACCGTTATCTAACTCAATTGACCTACTGAAAGACTAGCCCAACGCAACATGCAAAAGTGAAATTTAACCTATTCTCGGCCTCTTCTTTCATCTGACTACTAGAGAATGACCTGCAAGAAGAGTCATTAGTTATTGTCCAGGGCATACACATGGCAAATTAGTGATTCCCCCAAGAGCCCCCCTCGTATGCTACATCTGACCCTCTTCTGCGCGAGGAATGCCTGCTTCTTCGATGTCATTGAGAGCTTGCACTCCGTGCTTTCAGCGGGTGATCCCAGGGGAACTACCCGCTGTAACGCCAATGACATCACAGATCAGCCCAAGTCGCCAGCCACTCGCTATCTCGATGTTGCATCGGCGTGTACCCCATCTGCAATAGATATACAGCCATATCAAGAAACGTGAATCCATCGGTCGTTTACATAATAGTAACTTCCGACTGTAGATTTGACTCACAGCTTCCCTATAGCTGCTGGATTGTACTGAGGCTTACACACTGATCACAGCATCAGCGAGGAACCTGAGGATCGTTGATAAAACTGAGAGTCACTTGGATCTCAGCACGTCCACGGACGCAATAGCACCGATAGGGGATTTGGGCGGAATACCGATAGACCTAATGACTCCGATAGGGAGCAGGAAACTGAATGGAGGGACCCACCAGAAAGTTATACCAGTCCAGTCTTGATATATGATCAAATTTTAGGCAATTTTGAGGTGGTTTAGGAGGTAGGAAAAAATCAAGATGGAACATGAGGGATCAAGATAAGAGTCGGCGAGCGCTTATCGGCGCGCATCGTTTATATACCTCCAGTCCTCGGCATTGTCCGATTGGTTCGTCAACCACATGTCAACTGACCTTATTCTCAGTTCACGTTTGATCTTTGACTGTTTGATTTGGTTTTTGATATTTTAGAGACACACGCTTAGATTTTAATGTCATGGAGGCTGAAGAAACCAAAAATATATGATGGGTAATGAAGAAACAGTATTCCAGTATTCGTTATCATGTCATTGTCAATCAAGCTGATCCAAATCGAGATCAGAGAAATCCCTCTCAAATACTTCAAATGCGTCTCCATCCTCTCGAATAACCAAGCTCGCCACACTGGCCGCTTTCTTTATATTTTTGAAATTGACGAACTTCTTGATTTTCTTGAAGAATGACCCAAAGCGTGGGTCACGGGCGGCAAGTTCTTCCATGACCTCCATCTCTCTTGCTGTAAGCTGTTCAGAAAATTCGTCGAATGTTCTCTCGACAAGGTCCCTGTCGTCTTGTCTCTTGAGCATGCCAGCAAATCTTGAAGCTTCCTTAGCAGTACTAGCAGCCTTGTCGATATTGTGGGGGTTGAAGAAATTCTTGACCTTCTTGAAGAAAGATCCGAAGCTGGGCTCGCGAGCCGCCAAGTCTTCCAGATACTCCGAGTCGAAGTCTCTCTGGGATAGTACTGGCTCATCTTCTCGTATGACAAGGCTGGCAACTTTTTCGACCTTTCGGATATTGGAAGGACTGGCGACCTTTCGAATTTTCTTGAAGAAAGACCCAAAGCTCGGGTCACGAGCTTCAAGTACATCGTGCCTGTGAAGACTATTAGTGTATATCAGTGATCATAGGAGTTCTACTTACGACTGAATTGAGCGTTCGCTATTGATAGGGATTGCAAGAGATGATGTCGCAACCAGAATCACGATTGTTGCTTGAAATGTGGAAATGTAAACCATGATGAGGCCGATATAAAGGTTCAGAGTGAAAAGGGGATCGTGTCAACACAAATTAAAACGACACAGTCGCTTGAACGGAGAACGTATTGGTGGGATGAGACCAGCTGAGGAACCACATCCATAATCTGCCTGTCTTTAAATGCACTGGCGACATATCTTTGTCGGCCGCAATAGGCGACCCCACGGGGCGTAAATGACTATTTTTAGAGTCGGGCGGATTGGCAAATTCCAAATTGTATCATTCGCGGAGCCTTGTCCGTTCGAAACAAAGTCTATGCTAATTGATGTGCCTGACTAGTTCCCTCTGTTGAACGCGCATCGCACCGCCTGCAGATATGTATCATATGTTTGACGACTTTTCTTGTAGTATGTTGACCTAATGATCGCTTTATACCTTATGGCCGGCAATTGAATCTACAGAATTGATGACAGCCTGTCAGTGATGATTGCACTCTGTGCATAAATAATTGTATTACAGCATAGCATTTCGTCGCAGGGCGCTCTTTTTCGTGGAAAATCAATTGGAAAGCTGTACTCTGAGTCGGGAGTTGATGATTGAAAACCCTGAAGATCTACGGTAGGTCCATTGTGACTGATAAAACTATATTTGATCTCCTTGGATGGTGGACCACTGAAGCTTATAGTACATAAGTGCATTGCCCCTGAATTCATCCCGACGCGTCAAACCTAACGCGTTATTGTACCCTGTATAATTGCCCAAGCCAGCCAAGCCCCATCTAACTGCCATTGCTAAGACTAAACGCGGAGTAGCGGACCGAGTCTGCGTACTACATTGTTTGTTAGCTCGTATCATCATCACCTTCTCATGCAAATACAATTATACGACAGCGACCACTGACCTCAGTGCTCGGAACTTGATTGCACTTGCACTCGGCATACTGTCGCCGTCATAACATCGAGGCAGCCTCGAAGCCTCTTCCGACGTCGACAAGACACTCCGGAAGTCGGCTCCGATGGCGTCCAAGCCACAAAAGTCGACGTCGTCAGCTATCCCGAGCACGCGGCCATCAACAGCTATTCAAACTGGCGCTGATCGTCTCGTCGAGCTGGTCGAACATGAGAAGGCCCATTTGTCTCATTTGTACCACGGTGCTCTGAAGGACCTTGAGGCGCGACAAAAGAAGGTTCAAGAGGACCACGAGGTTCAACTGCGGAGTGTCGACCGCCAATTACAGAAGCAGGAAAAACGCATCCAGGACTTGACGGCTGAGCTAGAGCAGACACGATCGCACGCTACTAGTGTCGCGGGGGATCTGTCTAGCTTGCTAGTTGACCACCAAGCTTTGAAGGCATCTCTTGACAAAGTGGGGCTTGTATACATTGACGGACGACTGCAGTTCAACGACAAAGTGGCTCATATTGTTGATGAGTTCGTAAAGGGGGCGAAAATCCAACAGGACGCGTTGTTGTCATCTCGGCTAGGAGAATTCTATCCATTTGAGCGAGATGACGCATTATCAGGTCCCGTGGGTCCTGCGGAATTTTTCGATGTCTTATCTGGCGTTATTGAAAAAGGACGCAAGTTTGCTGAGAGTGTGGAGAAATACCAACAACCTCGAAGCAAACTAAATGGCGTAGATGAGCCATCAGGTCCTGCGCCACAAAAGAATGGGTATTCTGATATGAAAGGTGCACTGCATTTTCTTTGATCAATCTTTCCCAACTGACTATGTCATTCTCAGGTGTTGCTCTCGTAAACCCCATTGATTCGACCAATCTACGAAGGCATGCACAGTCAGTGCTTTCTGATGCTATAAGTCCGTGATTCTTAACTTTTCAATCTTTCAAGTACTCATCAAGTATCTTTACAGTTAGTCGATCTCAATCACTGGCTACTTTCCCATTGCTGCCTTCAAAACATGAAACAACGTGATACAAGTTCCAACCAATTACTATCACATTCTTCATCGTCTCGCCTCCGATACCGTCACGAATTATAGATACCCTATCGACGCAACCTAGATACCTCGCTCTGCTAGTTCTACATTATTCCCGTTGTAACGTCTTACAGACCACTTCATATGTACCACCATACTTATATCAATTGTATCGAAATTTTGAATGTCACATATATTTATGTTGAACCTACAATTTCGACAACATTATCCCCCTATCCTGGCTATCGCTGTCCCAGAGACTCCATATGAGGCCTTTGCTTGGCCCAAGACCATTCTTCACCAGCTGTATGTATGCATCTTTGACATTAGCAGGCCCATATACTCGTTCCACCTCTACCCAACCCTGACAATCAACCATGAGAGCTTTCCAAGCTTCAGTTTGCCGGCTGAAGATCTCTAGAAGAGGAATCTGGTGTCGACGGATGTCAAGCCACTCCGGCATGAAGAATTTTTCTACTTTTGGCCAGAAAGACGATGAATGATTACTGCTCGAGGCAAAGTTCGTTGACGTGTCAAAAGTGTTTCCTTCCCATTGCATAGATGATCCCTCGGCGGAAGATGGCGAGAGATTGGTCATCCCGAGGGAAACAATCGCTGCTAGCTGGGCGGTATAGGGGGAGGCAAAATGTGCGTTTATGATTTTATTCAGGTCGTCATTTCCTGCCACGTCGATATATATCCATTTTTTATTTTGATGTCCTTGAAAGGGCGTGGCTGATGTGAAAGAGTCATAGTCAAGCACTTTGTGGTATAGACCTAGTTTCTTCGTGAAGCCAACATTTCTTTTCGAAGTAAGCCCAATAACTCGCGTGCTCGAGTCAGCCTCTCCTTTTTTAATGCGTTTTGATATCACATACGCAAGACAGAAAGCAGTCTTGGATGAAGCTGAAGATATCAGGATCGTGGAAGCGCCGCCTTTGTATCTAGAAGAGTGGAGCCAATCTTCGCACCAGTAGGATGTCCAGAAAAGGGGGCGGTAGAGCATTGTGAGGTCCTCAGCGGCTGATGTAGGGATATAATGTGGATCTCCGTCACACCTCAAGATTTGATTGTAGGGTCTTCGATCTGCGATTCAAGTCAGGAGGCCGCACATGATATGTGAAGGTGTAGCGAAAAAAATTACCTGCGGGCATATGAGGACGTGGCACATAGAATGCTACCTTGTTTATGTCGGAAGGAGAAACTGGCAGGAGAAGGTATCGTGTCGGGGCCAAATATCCGTAGACGCGTTCACCCTCCTTGATTTTAGGATGGCCCGACTTGACAATGGTCCCGAAACCCCAAACAGGAATCAACCCATGTGTTTTAGAAGAGCTTTTTGCATCGTCTGACTCTGGTGCAGGATGAAAATCGAAGTATCTGACAACAGTACGGCTGATGTGAGAATATAAGTGTATAATGCATGACGAATGCTAACGAACCGAAAATGAGGATGCTCTCCCAATGCTTGATAGGTTACGTTATTTGCTGAGAATCCAAACCTATCCACTTTAATCAGAACATGGTCTGCGGGCACGTCCTTGGTTACGCGAGAAGCGACGATGAAAGGTGTGTCTGGATCCTGTCCGGATGAAGGTCGCGGAGAAGAAAGAGTAATGTTCAGATCAGAAATTGAAGGGTTGAGCCTCGACATGATAAATAAAACAAGGGATATGTAACAGTCCCTGGAACAACAAGTACGGACGTACTGGCAGCTGTAATTGAATGTTTGGTACTGAGTAGTCAAGGTGGTGGTACCACCTTAGGTTCCCACCCTCCGAGTGAAAACAGCTGACATGAACCGATCACATCATTTCCCCTGGTTTGTATCCCTTCCCCTTCTTTGCCTTACCTCTCGTTATTCCTCTCCCTAAATGTCCACTTTATTATAATATTTCCTACTCCTCGCCGTAGATTAGAGATCGATATAGATTAGACTAGATAGCTGATTAGACTAGATAATAGATTAGACAAGGATAATAGATAATACGATATCGGATGTTTCGGACGGTTCACATCGTAAGGTACATAACGCCCGGTCAATCGCATGCCGCCCGTCGACTACGGTGGTCGGCACACTGCTCCGCGCCCATTCCCCCGCCTTTGCTTTCAGGCACTGCTTGACAGCGCCATCACTTTTGCCGCTCCCCGACCTGTCCGTGCACCATTTCCTCAATTAGAAGGCGCTCCTGCGCTCTCACGCTCCTTTGCTCTGCCCTTCCTTCCTCCACTGCCGCTCCTTCCCTTCCCACCGGATATGTGTTCATCATCCTCTCTATTCCATGTAGTCTCCGTCTCTGTCTGTAAACCCAATTATGCAGGGCGCTCCCGCACTCCTTTACTCTGGCCTTCCTTCCTTCACTGCCGCTT
>JANCIO010000172.1:0-69530 GCA_027604855.1 Psilocybe subaeruginosa
GTAAAGATGTTAAAATGTTGCAATGCTTGTTAGACGAAAGAATTATGACCCTCCCTACAACCCTTGCAAGCAAGGAATTAAGCCTCTCTTTCAAACACCGTCACCGCCTTGTTATTGCTCCGTTCATTAGCAGTATTCAATGGCAAGGTCCTCTTCTCCTGACATCGAAGACGAAATCGACAATTCCGACGATGAAGAAATTATTCTACATCGTCAAATAAAAGATCCTATACACGACCATAGTATGAAAACCATCAACTTCTTTCGTGGTATAAACTCATAGTCTTGATTTCATGTAGTACCTATCTCACCGACTCTGTCGCGACTTATCGATACGTGTGTCCACTTGAGCTTCTGTAACTCGTACATGTTCTAAATAACGCGTGCAGGAGACAGTTCCAGAGATTGCGCAGCATCAAACAACTCGGGACAACTAGTTATGTCTGGCCAGGTGCATCGCACACGCGATTCGAGCATTGTCTAGGCGAGTAGCGTTTTATCCACTCAAATAACGTGAATTAACCCTTCATTTCAAGGTGTTGCATATCTGGCACGACTGATGGCATCACGTCTGAAGACGAGTCAGCCAAAGCTCAAGATTACAGACCGCGATGTCGACTGCGTTGAGATTGCTGGTCTCTGCCATGACCTCGGTCATGGTCCGTGGAGCCATGTCTGGGATGCCATGTTTATACCAGTTGCCTTGTAAGCAAGACACACTCTCCTCGTTTCACAAAATCGCTTAGTCTATATTAGGAAAGGAAGGGAATGGAAGCACGAGGATGGCTCGGAAATGATGTTCGACGCCCTCATCGAAGAAAACAAGGTCCCTATGCCCATCGAAGACCAGCTCTTCATCAAAGCTTTGATTGCGGGAGAGCATTCAAGAACGTGCGTCACTGTATATGCCTTTCTGATTGTCTATTAATGATTTATAGTCCATCCGAAAAGGCTTTCCTTTTCGATATCGTCGCAAACAAACGAAATGGCCTGGACGTCGACAAGTGAGATTAGTCATGTATTTGAATTCATATTCTTATCGATATCAGACTCGACTACATTACTCGTGATAGCCACATGATTGGTGACCCGATCTCTTTTTCGCTCGCCCGGTATGTTCATTCCATCTCGTTTACCGTAATTGCCATCTGAGTGTGTAGTCTCGTCGGCTCCGCGCGAGTCATAGGTAACGAGATATGCTACGAGATCAAAGATGCCAACCACATCTATGAAATTTGCTATAATCGATTCAAGTTGCACAAAAGTGTTTACAACCACAAAGCAGGTATGTTATTTACTCTGTGTACCGGACGCCAATCTCAACCAGCCTTGCAGCGAAGGCTATCGAGTACATGATCATAGATGGCCTCTTGGAGGCAAACCGTGTCATGAATTTTGCCGAAGACGTGTTCGACCCTAACAGATATGTGTTTCTTACCGACGAGATCATGTCTCGCATCGAATCCTCTACCGACCCTGTCTGTCCCTCGCTCTCTTTTCTAGTTCCACTGACTAAACCCTGCTTAAGCTGCTCGCAGGCGCGCAGAGCATTTTTCATCGCATCAAAGTGCGCGACCTGTACAAATGCGTCGATTACAAAGTCATTGACTGGCCCATGCGGGAAATCTTCAAAGAACACGTTACCGCAAAACGGATCGTTGAAGCTGCTCGAAACTTGGTCTTTGATCAGTCTCCTCTTAGTCTTCCTGGGATGGAAAGATCTGAGTCGTCTTCAACCATCTCCAGCCTGGAAGAAGCGGAGGCTCTAGAGATCAACGATGTCATTGTTGATTTCTCCACCATGCATTATGGGATGAAAGAGAAGAATCCTCTGGATTGTATCCGGTTCTACTCTAAAACAAATCCCAAAAGTAAGCTTTACTGATGTATGCTTGATTCATCATACTTACGCAGCTTTCGCTTCACAGTAAGCATGAAAGCCGAACGCGGCGTGTATTCAAATTTAATGCCACCTGTATTCGCAGAAGTCATCCTGCGCGTCTACACCAAGAAACAGAGGTTCTACGGTCTAGTACAAGCTGGCTATCGTGCCATTCTCGCGAGTCTCCAGGCCACAAGCAGCCCTCCAAACTCTCAGCCCATTTCTGCATCCGATTTTTCGATTGCCTTAGATCCTATGGCGCCAACGCCTCCTGCGACAGAGGCTCCTACTACGCCTAAAGCCACTTCTCGAAATGCTAGTTTCACTTTTGGGTCCGCGGCCACTCCGTTTTCCAACAACGAATTCACGACCGTCCCCCCCACATTCGCTCCCGCCAGCCCGACACAGACCAACAAGAAAGCAAAGGGAAGAAAAAGATTGAGAGACGATGTGACCTTGACGCCCGGTGCTGCTAACAAGAAACGAAGAGCTTCGTGATTCGTAAGACCAAGATTCGGTTCGCCCTCCATGACCTGTTGCATACACCACGAACCCATAGACGCTTTCTGTTCTATATTTTCCATTTGGATATAGTACCGCACATCACTTTGCATTTGTCGCTGGATTGCCATTTCTGAATCATTGCTTGAACATTTCTTAATACTCGAACATACTAGATTTGTTTCATACCACAGCCTACGATACTACGATATTGTTATTCCTTATAATCAAATTCTTGTACCATATGTTGCATACTATACCTTTAATAAATAACCCTGTATATCCTGTCTTACACTTGCTCGGGAAATTTCAGTTGAATTTGTGACAATGTCAGCAACGGTCTTACACGTAAGTGACATCAAAATGTAGGTTGCTTTGAACAACCACCATGATCAAGTCATTCCGAGTTGTACACTTTACTTGTTGTCTTCCACGAGACAGCGGCTCAGATATCTAACCTGAAGGGTCTTGAACGCGTCGCGTTTGTTCTCTCAATTGGCGCGTTATTGAAGTCTATTTCGCTCTATGCGAAATCTGTTATCTAGCATGCTGTCTGACCCCTCCATATCGACCGTTTACAACCGTTTTCTGCTCAGTTTACGCTATAAATCCTACAGAGACATTTTGCACTCTGGCTGAGACTGATTGGACGCCTTTTTACCACTTGTTTGCACCACCTTGGGAAGATGAACGACTTCCAACGAGCTCGACGAAATGGACAATTCTGCGCCTCTCGATTACAACGACACTGCTCCGTGTCGTTGGATAAATGATAAAAGAACCGAAAACGGTCTATGTCGTTTTCAACACTCGTTTCGACATGCCTGGCAAGCTCTATAACCACGAGACAGGTATGCTATCTATATTTCCGTTAACTTTTGGCTCAACAAACTTCTTTGATTGTACCATATTCAATCGTCAGAGTCATTGCCCATATGATTAGATATGACCGATTCTATCATGTACCGAATCAAGGGATCGACAAACCTAGTAAGCAATCTCTTTCATTGAATTAACAGGGAAGCCGGCTCAAAGATCGTAGAGCTCACGGACTACGAACGAATCCAAAAATATTATACTCCGGAGCGTATTGTCGATGCAGCAGTTCTTTGCAATATGTTGGAGAAAAAGCCATCTGAAGCTGCGGAACTTGCGTCCACTCTCCATCCATCTGACATTATCGTCCATTTCTCATAAGGAGCTTTGGAAAGGGTGAACTCAACCCCGTCGATTTCGTGAAATTCTACTCGAGGGACAATCCAAAAAGTAAGTGCCGTTTGTCCCTGCCCCATTTTCCACGTCTATGTACCTTTTCCTGGCACAACTCCTTTGTGTAATGTGGAGTGTCATAAAGCGCACCCAAGCGAACGTTCACCCGTGCTGCCAGAATTCTTTTGTGAGCATTGCCTGGTAATCTATGTGAAGGATGGATAGTTTGCGGAGGTTGTGAAGGCAGGATATCTTTACCTAGACCAGAAGTTGCTGGAAAGCGACGCCGTTGAGTTGATCGCATCCAATGCCCTACCAGTGACGACCCTGCCTACCACTGATAGGATTTGAGGTCACTTTAGGCAATTTGGCGGCTCGAGCGAGAACTGTGGTATCATTAAAGCCACATTGATTAATTAAGACCCAAAAGCTATGGCAGTAAGAGATAAAGTACATTTGCAGCAGGTGTAAAGTTCCAAGAATTCCAAACCAACATTAGTATTACATTCTAGAAGGAAGCGGCGACGATAAAGCATTGAAAATATGAGAGGCCAACCTAGTTGGCGCTTTTTGAGGTATCTGCGCAGAAGTAATGAGCACATATGCTGTAACAAAAGGCCAGGAAAGGCGCACCAAGTGGCCAACTTTCTCCATTGTGACGACGGAGGCGAACCGCCGACCAGAGTTTGGATCGAGTAGGGCACTATGCAGATACGCAGGTCTAATGAACCGAATGTAAGTTTAGCGTTTTTGGTGAAGGGAAAGAAGTTACATGAAATCTGAAATTTTTCCCATAATAATGTGCACAGGAATAGAATGGCAGATTCGGTCAAGGTCAATTATGGGAGCCACACCGCCTGGTTCGTCGAGGTACATGCCCTTAATATATCACGTCAGAACGGCACGATGTCAATTTAAAAAAATCAAAAACCGACAATCTCTTGGGCAGTGCTGCAGCACAGGTGGAAGTAGTTATCGTAGTGATTCCAGTACAGAGCATGTCTCTGCGAAAGCGTAATGAATGAAATGTGAGATCGAGTGTTTGAAGATTTTGACAGACTTACGACGAAAGAATCGAGAACTCGACTGTCCCATTCAGCTGCACTGCTACCTTCAACAAGGAAGGCCTTTCTGATCTCCTCGAGGCTGCCCCAACGTTCGCGGCGTCGAAGCGCTCTGTTGACAAGTTTCTGTGCAAGTGGCGCAAGGTGTTGAGATCCCAGCGAGCTGACTAATGGTTCGATGATGACAAGAGTAGAGAACTTGAAGATTGGTTCCATATGATGCATTAGCAACCTAAATGCAATCCGTTGTTGCAAAATGGACGTCAAACAAAATAAAACGTACATGGCATTTGCTCCAAGAGAATGGCCTATCCCAATTAAATTTCTCTGTGTGAAGTCTACACGTGCTGCAAGAGTGGGTCCTGCTGACAGAAAACGATGAACGGCCTGAGCATATTTCTCACAGGAGACTGTTCGGAATCGACGTAAGTCCCAGTGCACATGGACGAAGGATGATGAACAACAATACTGACAATTCGTGAAGCCCGGCTCTTTCAGTGCTCGGCGATTCAGATGTCCCGACTCGCCGTGATTAGGACAGTCAATCGACCAGGCTTCGCGTATGGCGACTGTGCTTCCTGGTTGCGCCACTTGCTTGAACAAGTCTTCCAACGCTGGCTCCCACGTTTCCTTATGGAAACTGGTCGAGTGCAGAACTACGAGAGTCTGTACCAATGGGTTTGTCTTGTTTTCTGCAAAACCCGGAAGCCAATACCGTTTGGCTGCTATGAACAATGGATAGTCGGAAGACGGTGGAAGAATATGCGATTCCACGAGCATTGTATGGAATTTTGCTGGATTCCTGAGTTGCCAAGATGCGGGTAGGAATGACCTCGGTACGTCGCAATGCTTCGCACTATACCTTCATATATACATTAGTAAAATGATAGTGTCTTCATGTTGAGTATGAACAATTGCAAGCACCGGTCAGTAATCGACAGTTATTTCCGGCGTATTCTGTTAGTTGCGAGAACTGTTTCGATAGAACCTTTTAAATTAGATGTTTGACTGAGCCTTGTAGACGTAAGAAAGAGTACCATGAAATATGTGCTTCCATTCAAGTTGAAAGGTTTATACTTCCTCTCGGATAGTAGGTGGTAGTTCCCCGCCACGGAGGTTTCATTAACCGAGGACAAGTGGTCAACACGAGTAAACCGGCCCTAAACAGCGTCGACGCGGATGGCATTGAGGTCGACGCGCCGCCGCGGGTTCAATTTAACTTATCATCAGCATTGGCGTCGACAGTCAAAAGGCTTACACTCAAGTTGAACGCTGCCCACGAGCATTGTACAAAACAATCTTCACTTGTACTTTCACTCTTCTAGCGGATCTTCCAAGGCAATTTCAGAAGTCTCCGAAGTTAATTTGCTTTCGAACTCAATTCGAACTTCCAAATCGCACAAAACGGATTCGTGGGGGTGGAATTAGCCAGAGTAACGATTTCTGAGCACTGAGTAGTACAGGAACTGAAGTAGTGACTGCGACAGTCCCCAATACCACCACGTGGAGGTATACCTGTTCCTTTGTTTGAGTGACTGCAACAACCTACAATCTATTTCAGACTATACTCGTGGAAGGATATAAAGTTCTAGCGCTTAATGAAACAAGGTATGGTACGTTCACATTTAATAATATCTCATCCAGGTTCGAATAGGAACCCCCTTTTAATAGATTATGCACACACGCAAAGGCTTATTGACGATGAAATCGCGAGGCTGCGAGGGACCATTGTCACACTCATCACTCGGAGAAACGACTTGAGTCCCATCTTTCGACTTCCTGTTGAAATCATATCAACCATTCTATGTCTCTGCCAGCAATCTGCGGTGGCGGAGGACGACACGTCAGTGGAATGGACCCAAATCACCCATGTTTGTAGGCAATGGCGCGATATATCTGTTAATTTACCCAAGCTTTGGACGCACATTGCTTTCAACTATCCAAAGTGGACGGATGAGATGCTGATAAGGTCACGGAATCTAGGTCTTGTCATCAGCGTCTCCCCGAGCTTGGGTACTCACTCGTCGTTGGACCAAAAATTACGTTTCATTCGGTCTTGCATAAAGAAACATATCACTCGTGTTCAAGAAATCAATATTCGTGGCCTTCCCGAAGGTCGTTACTCTTCGGTTCTTGGGACCTTATTTCCGCCACGCGCTCAAGCAACCTCTACAAGATACGCGCCTCGACTCACAAGCCTTCGACTTTTGAACTGCTCATTGCTTAGAGACCCAATGCTGATTTTGGAGGGGTACTTCGTCAATGCAAATAAATTGAAGGTCCTTGAAGTCATCTCCACCAATAATTGGGATTCAAGATTGTTCATGAACCTCATCTATCTCAGAGTCGAAAATCCCCAAAGCTTCCAACGACCCTCTGCGATATCGTTTTATAGCGCGTTAAAACGCATGCCGCTTCTACAATCACTGGAACTACGAGGCGCTGTTCTACCTGATCACCCGCCTCGAGATCGTTCAGCAAATGGCTTTGGGCCGGCTTCGCTCCTTGCTCTCAGGAACCTGGTTTTAGTCGATGATGCAGCGACACTTCCCATTTTTTTTGCCTATGTCAACTTCCCCTCTGCCTCTCTCATTTCTGTCCGTTGCAGCTCTCCAGCCTCCGAGTACAGACGCATATCAGATACTGTTGCCGGTCTGCCAACAATCTACACGCCCTTGAGTCTCCCCGTCCGTGGCTTGCGATTGGACATCACAAAAACATATGTAAACATAAGACATCCCGAGTCTCTACAAGTCGACTTTGACATATGGAGCGACGTTTCATCTGCCGAAGCTTTGCTGACCGACGATCTTGTTACTCCTTTCAATGGCGACGCGTTCTTGAGCCTCGGCCTCGCTTGGAAAACGACAGGAGCGGTGCACAGCACGGTCGAAGCCATGGAATGTCGTGGCGCTGTGGCCGATTTCTGTTTGGCGGTGCCGTGCAAACAGCTCTCTATATTGGCGCTCACGTCGAGCAAGTCTAGCAAGGAGCTGCCGTTCATAGACGACGCCATTTTCCAGGACATCCTCGGAACCCAGCCCGTGCTACACACAGTGTTCGTAACGGGCGCAATCCTGAATCTGTTGCTCAAGAATCTGTCGCCCCAAACTCAGACATCTACTCAACCTCCCCCGCACCAGAACAATACCAATGACCCCAACGATCCCTTCGCCGCCAGAACCCAGTTAGCGGTGTTCATACCTAAGGTCATATTCCCCAACATGCGCACTCTGTCAATCTCGGATGTCGATTTTTCTCACCCCCTCGCCAGTAATCTACTATTCGATTGCCTCTTCGCCAGATCTGTAGCTGGCAACAAGCTCGAGACAGTGATACTGTCTGATTGTCACGGTCTGAAGAAAGGCCACTTGATTGAGCTGCTCAGCCACGTAGTATCCAATATCGTCTACCATGAATCACCATTTGATTGAACTCCGACTTCGAAGGCTAAATGTACTTGAATGAAAACAACAGTCAAAAATCTCCCGGCGAGAGGTGGAACACAACGATTTGTTTCAGATTCAAACTTGCATTCCTCGATAACAACTCCTTTCAGACCATAGCAATATTCCTTACCACTTTCGACACTCATACTGTGAATATCAGTAGAACGATGCAGATGGCAACGTTCACCAGGACTGCCGATGGTTGTTGCAAAATTGTTTAATCTAGGTCCTGACCGTTCACCAGGACTGCCAATGGTTGTTGCAAAATTGTTTAATCTAGGTCCTGAATCATGAAGACGAAAGAACTTTTGACACGTCAATATAGCATAGGAATCGTCTAGCCGTTCTCCTATTTGAATTAGGACTCGACTCGTAGCACCATCTCCGGTATATCAGGTAGTTCGTCTCCCATTGATGTAAAATTGCAGCTCAGGAGTATGCAAATTTTTGGCAAATTCGTATAACGAACTGGACGGATCCTGGAGATGCCTAGTCTCGTCCCCAACCGTTGTAGTGGTTCTTAACCGGGAAATTGAAGGCTGATTTCGAGACTAGGAGATGCACATGCTTCCAGAAGAGATATGAAATATGTTTATAAATAGTTATATATCCCGAAAAGGGTATAGCCTTGCTCCAAATTCTTACTCTCGATCGACGATGCATCTATTGTGAGACTGGTAAGTCACAGGTTGAGTTTGCGTACAGCGCTTAATATTGTCAAAATTCGGTCTCCTTATGGCGTTAAGTCATCTTTATATACTTCTTGACTACATTCCAGTGGCTTTCATCCTACTAATATTTTGCCACAGGGTAAGGGTACAGTAAAAATTTCTTTTACCGTTGGCTATAAGATCGATAGACAGTATAGTATATTGTTCATTCTTTATGAACCATCATGATGTTCTCACAATGATCCTCTAGGAAGCCCTTTAAAATCATTGATTATACGCATGCGGGCGTTAATTGAATGACGATTTGGATTTGGAAGCTACGCCTCCTGACCTCAACATCAGCCTGTATCAATCTCGGACAGTCCCAAAGACCGAGGCCATTTGAGAGATAACTTTAACTACTTTATAATGTAGAGTTTCACAGGTTTAAAAGCGAGAACTTCTAGGCATACAATTTCTCAGTGGAATCCCCTTCTACTTCGTCGAGCAAGTCGTACATACTCTTCACTACCCATCATCATGCGTTTCTCTGTCAATACTGTCTTTGCCATGTTGGCACTGACCGCGTCCGCCGTCTCTGCCGCCCCTGCGGATGCTGCTGCTGCTAATGTCGATTCGCCCTCTGTCGGTGTGAGTACTTGTTTTTATCCGATGGGATGTACGCCGTTGAATGTAAGCCTAGAACGTGGAGGGCGCGAGTAATGCATTCTGGTTCTATGCTCAACAAACTTGGTTTGGCCGGGTGTTTAGCCCCAACCAGTGTAATACCTTCGAACTGTTCAGTGCCAACGCCGTCACATATGTTGCAGTTCGGGCCGGGTATACTTGCCAAGTTTTCGTGTGAGCCCATGACTCCATTTAATATCCACTGTTTTTATAATAACATAATGTTTTGTTTTGCAGAGGTCCCTACTGTACCGGAAGGTTTGATCTCATTGTAGGCGCCGGAGAAGGCAATGGAAACACTCAGCCCTTGTCTGTCGCCAATCTCGACAACCTGTCCTGGCGCTGCTCTTGAATGGCAGCAAAGAGTACAGTGCTGTCCGCTCAAAGTCTTTTGGTATATTGCTCACATGACGAGGTTGATAAGTTGGGAGTTTGGAGAAGATGTGAATCGGGATTAGAAAATACTTGAAAACCCCATATATACAGTTGTAGTTGTTGTCCAGGGTGTTAAATGAACCTAGCATTCGGGAATTACCGCCCGCTGAAAGCCCGTCGTCACAGGGCTCACGCGGAAAATGACAAGACCACGATATATCGATTGAACGACTAACGGGGTTCCCGATGTGTACGATGCGTAAATAAAGAGAAAGCGGGAGGAGTCGGGGATCAGGGACGCGTGTATGTAGGTGTAGAAGATAAGGTAATACAAAAAAGGGGCTGTTGTAAGCTCAGTCCGCATTTAGATGTACACTTTCCATATTTAGTTCCTCAGTGTTATACGAGGAAACACATAATAACGTCCAGTGAATGTATCAGAAACCATAAAATGTATGATCGTCTGTACCTAAGATGTACATACAACTGAATGACACAGGACCTGACAAGATAGCATTTTCTGACTCTTGTCACGACAACCTCCCTTTAGTTTTTACAAATTACCTCTAGAACGATTGTTTTCGTTCCACCCACCATCCCCTAACAGTACCTAGTGTAGCAAGTCAAAATTTTCTCAGTTTCTTCATAGTTTGGCTGTTAACCAGTTGCTCTGGCTTTACCCTGGACTCAGGCTCCCTTCTTCAGAAGGTCTTCCTCGGGCTGAAGTTTCAGATCTCAATGGGCTGACTCTGCGAGCCCAACCGACATGTGACTTGGGATTTACCAATGCGATTGTATATCCATTCTACACCGTGAACGTGTCGTATAGGACGCGTTCGTTTCACGGGCCTGACGGCGCCGATGAGGGACCTTGAAGTTGAAGGACTCGAGCCTGCCACCGTGACGGACTGCCACGAAAACCGAATTGTTCGACCTTTTCTTTTCTTAATTCTAACTGGTCAGGTATCTAACTCACACCCGAAGATATTTAATTAACCCTGGCTTCATAGCAGTCAGCCAAATTATCTTATTTCGATTCGAACTGTACACGGTAGTATATTGCCCATTCTTTATGAACCATCATGATGTTCTCACAATGATCCTCTAGGAAGCCCTTTAAAATCATTGATTATACGCATGCGGGCGTTAATTGAATGACGATTTGGATTTGGAAGCTACGCCTCCTGACCTCACCATCAGGCTATATCAATCTCGGACAGTCCCAAAGACCGAGGACATTTGAGAGATAACTTTAACTACTTTATAATGTAGAGTTTCACAGGTTTAAAAGCGAGAACTTCTAGGCATACAATTTCTCAGTGGAATCCCCTTCTACTTCGTCGAGCAAGTCGCACATACTCTTCACTACCCATCATCATGCGTTTCTCTGTCAATACTGTCTTTGCCATGTTGGCACTGACCGCGTCCGCCGTCTCTGCCGCCCCTGCGGATGCTGCTGCTGCTGTTGTCGATTCGCCCTCTGTCGGTGTGAGTACTTGTTTCTATTCGATGGGATGGACGCCGTTGAATGTAAGCCTAGAACGTGGAGGGCGCGAGTAATGCATTCTGGTACTATGCTCAGCAAAAATGGTTTAGCTGGGTGTTTAGCCCCAACCAGTGCTATACGTTCGAACTGTTCAGCGCCAACGCCGTCACATATGTTGCAGTTCGGGCCGGGTATACTTGCCAAGTTTTCGTGTGAGCCCAGGACTCCATTTAATATCCACTGTTTTTATAATAACATAATGTTTTGTTTTGCAGAGGTCCCTACTGTACCGGAAGGTTTGATCTCATTGTAGGCGCCGGAGATGGCAATGGCAACGTTCAGTCCTTGACTGTCGCCAATCTCGACAACCTGTCCTGGCGCTGCACTTGAATGGCAGCAAAGAGTACAGTGCTGTCCGCTCAAAGTCTTTTGGTATATTGCTCACATGACGAGGTTGATAAGTTGGGAGTTTGGAGAAGATGTGAATCGGGATTAGAAAATACTTGAAAACCCCATATATACAGTTGTAGTTCTGTTGTTCAGGGTGTTAAATGAACCTAGCATCCGTACCGTTGACGGCTGAGGTCAGGTCTGTATATGGTAAGAGAAGTTCAATTCTCATGAGTATTAGGGGGATTCGCCCATCATTTGGCACCGCTTCTTGGTGTGATTGCAAGCGTGACAAGCTAGGTGGTACCCATGACGGTGTCATGGCCAGGTTGGATCAGTGATTCGCTCATGTCATATATGTATGTCTTTCTTGCTGTGGAAACATAAATATATTTTACAGAAACTTCTTGAAAAAAGTTTGCAATAGACTTTTTCTGGACCTCGGTCAAATAATACGTGTCTATTATGTATCTTTATCTCTTACGATAATACTATAACAGCTGCCGAAGTGTCGGAGCGCTTAAGAATGGCCGTGAGATTAGTCGGGATGTCCATGTTTGTTATATTTCGAAGTCCGAATTTCGAAAATAGTCAGACAAAAATCAAACAAAAATCGCTGACTCATTTTTGACGACATCTGGATATTGGAAAGAGGTTTCCATCCTCATAGCATGAGTCTCCGGTGTTCTGGTCTGTGTAAAGTAACTCGCATACACGTCTCTGTTGGCATCTGGTTTGCCTCTGGTTCTTAAGACGTAATGGGTGCATATTTACCTTCTATTATGGAGTGAAGTCAGGAGGGCTGAGCGGGACAAGCGGACGCGCAAGGGTGACCAGAGAGCAGGGAGGAGGCGCGCTGAGCTCAGTTTGGTTTAGCTCAGTGCAATTTAGTAGTAGTATTACCGTGTCCGGCTGCTGCCAGACAGCTGGATTTTTCAAAGTTCAGATATTTACCATTTTCTGAACATATTGAACAGGCAGTACGTGTTGTGTATATCTCAGTGACTCGAACACGCTCAACTAGCCGCTCATAACCTAGCACCGAGTTTAATGTTTCTATAAGTCTATGTTTTACAACATACGCCATATCCAATATCATAACAATTGGGTCGCAACGCGTAAGGTCACACAATTAATCACAGATAATTTATAGACAATTTACCTATAGGACGGAGTATAGGACCCCAACAGCTAAGAAGCACAACCTGCCAACCATTTTTAGATTCGAATATAGACCTGACCTCAGCCGTCAACGGTAATCCGGGAATTACCGCCCGCTGAAAGCCCGTCGTCACAGGGCTCACTGAGAGCCGCGCGGAAAATGACAAGACCACGATATATCGATTGAACGACTAACTGGGTTATAGATGTGTACGATGCGTAAATAAAGAGAAAGCGGGAAGACTCGTGGATCAAGGACACATGTATGTAGATGTAGAAGATAAGATAATACGAAAAATGGGCTGTTGTAAGCTCAGTCCGCATTTAGATGTACACTTTCCATATTTAGTTCCTTAGTGTTATAAGAGGAAACACATAAATAACGTCCAGTGAATGTATCAGAAGCCATATATTTATATGATCGTCTGTACCTAAGACGTACAAACGACCGAATGATCCAAGATCTGACAAGATAGCGTTTTCCGACCCAAGTTGTCGCGATAGCCTGCCTTTAGTCTTTACAAATTACCTCTAGAACGATTTTTTTCGTGCCACCCACCATCCCCTAACAGTACCTAGTGTAGCAAGTCAAATTTTGCTCAGTTTCTTCATAGTTTGGCTGTTAACCAGTTGCTCTGGCCTTACCCTGGACTCAGGCTCCCTTCTTCAGAAGGTCTTCCTCGGGCTGAAGTTGCAGAGATCCCGATGTTGGGCTGACTCTCCGAGCCCAACCGACATGTGACTTGGGATTTACCAATGCGATCGTATATCCATTCTACACCGTGAACGTGTCGTATAGGACGCGTTCGTTTCACGGGCCTGACGGCGCCGATGAGGGACCTTGAAGTTGAAGGACTCGGGCCTGCCACCGTGACGGACTGCCACGAAAACCGAATTGTTCGACCTTTTCTTTTCTTAATCCTAACTGGTCAGGTATCTAAATCACACCCGAAGATATTTAATTAACCCTGGCTTCATAGCAGTCAGCCAAATTATCTTATTTCGATTCGAACTGTACACGGTAGTATATTGCCCATTCTTTATGAACCATCATGATGTTCTCACAATGATCCTCTAGGAAGCCCTTTAAAATCATTGATTATACGCATGCGGGCGTTAATTGAATGACGATTTGGATTTGGAAGCTACGCCTCCTGACCTCACCATCAGCCTGTATCAATCTCGGACAGTCCCAAAGACCGAGGACATTTGAGAGATAACTTTAACTACTTTATAATGTAGAGTTTCACAGGTTTAAAAGCGAGAACTTCTAGGCATACAATTTCTCAGTGGAATCCCCTTCTACTTCGTCGAGCAAGTCGTACATACTCTTCACTGCCCATCATCATGCGTTTCTCTGTCAATACTGTCTTTGCCATGTTGGCACTGACCGCGTCCGCCGTCTCTGCCGCCCCTGCGGATGCTGCTGCTGCTGTTGTCGATTCGCCCTCTGTCGGTGTGAGTACTTGTTTCTATTCGATGGGATGTACACCGTTGAATGTAAGCCTAGAACGTGGAGGGCGCAAGCAATGCATTCTGGTACTATGCCCAGCAAACTTGGTTTGACAGGGTGTTTAGCCCCAACCAGTGCTATACGTTCGAACTGTTCAGCGCCAACGCCGTCACATATGTTGCAGTTCGGGCCGGGTATACTTGCCAAGTTTTCGTGTGAGCCCAGGACTCCATTTAATATCCACCGTTTTTATAATAACATGATGTTTTGTTTTGCAGAGGTCCCTACTGTACCGGAAGGTTTGATCTCATTGTAGGCGCCGGAGAAGGCAATGGAAACACTCAGCCCTTATCTGTCGCCAATCTCGACAACCTGTCCTGGCGCTGCACTTGAATGGCGGCAAAGAGTACAGTGCTGTCCGCTCAAAGTCTTTTGGTATATTGTTCACACGACGAGGTTGATAAGTTGGGAGTTTGGAGAAGATGTGAATCGGGATTAGAAAATACTCGAAAACCCCATATATACAGTTGTAGTTCTGTTGTTCAGGGTGTTAAATGAACCTAGCATCCGGGAATTACCGCCCGCTGAAAGCTTGTCGTCACAGGGCTTGAACGACTAACTGGATTACAGATGTGTATGATGCGTAAATAAAGAGAAAGCGGGAGGAGTCGGGGATCAAGGACACAACTGAATGACACAGGACCTGACAAGATAGCATTTTCTGACTCTTGTCGCGACAACCTCCCTTTAGTTTTTTCAAATTACCTCTAGAACGATTTTTTTCGTTCCACCCACCATCCCCTAGCAGTACCTAGTGTAGCAGGTCAAATTTTTCTCAGTTTCGCCATAGTCTGGCTGTTAACCAGTTGCTCTGGCCTTACCTTGGACTCAGGCTCCCCTCTCATTCAGATGGTCCTCCCCAGGCTGAAGTTGCAGAGATCTCGATGTTGTGCTGGCGACTCTCCGGGCCCAATCGACATATAAATTGAGATTTATTAATGCGATTGTACATTGCTTCTACATCATGAACGTGTCGTATAGGACGCGTTCGTTACACGGGCCTGACGGTGCCGATAAAGGGCCTTAAAGTTGAGGGATTCGAGCCTGCCACGGAATCCGGATTGCTTGACCTTTCCTCTAACCGATCAGATATCTGAATAACACTCGAGGAAATTTGATTAACCTTGGCTTCATAACAGCGAGCCTAAGTTATCTTATTTCGGTTCGAACTGTATATCCGGGTGGTTTTGACACACGCAAACCATCTATCGTCAAAGGCCAATTTTTAACTCTCCAGACACAGAAAATCCACAAGACCAGACCGTATCACGCTCTAAGTAGCCCTCAGTGACATCAACAGTGTGCTTGACATGCCATTGCGTTGGGGACCTCGAGTACTGACAACTCGAGCGCTGTGTCGCCACAGCATGAGTCGAAAAATTAAAATCCCCCAGACACCAAAAAAAGAAAATGAGCACAGTTTTATTTCATATCTCAAACTTGCATTTCATGTATAACAATCTCCTCGAAGCTCTTCGAGTCCAGGTCCATCTGCAGCTCAAACTCCTGCGCGTCGTCCCCGGATCCACGTCGGGATCTAGTGCCAACTATTCCCAGCCCGTGCATGCCCTTCGCATCGACACGCCCCATCGAGCCCCTGCTCCGCAGCTGCCTCCGACTCCGACTCCGACTCCTCTCCACGTCCTCCTCTCTGCGCCGACCACGCGCTGGACTAGCCCTCTCCCTCTCCCGCCCGCGGCGCTCACCGACCTCCTCGTCTCCACGCTTCCATTTCTTCCCTCGCGCCCGCGCCGGCACACTGGCGACCACGCCATCCTCCGGCAAATGCAAACGCTCACCCCGCCTACCCGAACGCGACCCCGCCTGGATCAGCGCGCGCGCCGCGTTCTGCTGCGCGCCGTACTTCTTGAGCGTGCGCACGATCAGCGCGAGGTACGCCATCCCCACGGCGAACACGAGCGTGATCGCGATGCGCGGCCCGAGGATCGCGCGCGCGCCGAGGGGCGGGCGCTGCTCCGGGTCCAGCACCGAGCCCGTGCGCCAGACGAAGGACAGGATGGACGCGAGGAACAGCAGCATTGCCCTGCATTGCATCGAAGTTAGCCTTAAAAAACGGGTATTGATGGGAAAAAGAGAGGAAGTAGTACGCACCATGCCATCCATACGGCGGGCGTCGCCAGCAGCACCCAGACGTTCCACCATATAAACGTCTTCGTCTTCTGCGCCTCCTACAAAAAGCGTGATGAGAAAAGCAGTATCAAAAAAAAATTCGGTCAGGTACTTTACCTCTGCCCATCTAGACGCGTGGAACATGCTCCTCATCGTGCCGAACCGGACGATATACATGCACCCATACGAGAGGCTCATCAACGCGCACACCAACGAAAGCAGCGCAAACGTCCGCGTCAACGGATCCCCCGCAGCCTCCGGTATCTGGAAAATCGTAAGGATGGCCCTAATCAAACACATTGCATTGAGTTATGTACAGATAAAACTTGTGCGAGAGAGAGAGAGAAAGAACCCACGATGCGAGTAGCGCAGAGACGACGTTCAGCGTCTTCCACTCGCGCAGCAGCGAGTCGATGAACGCCTCCCAGGAGTGCTTGAACCTGATCAGCGCGGGCGACACGAGCGCGGGCGTCCACTCGTCCGGGAACGGCAGGGGCATGTGCATGAGCCCCGCACCAGGCGCAGTGCCGACCTGCGCCGACAGCCCAATGCCAGACACCGCACCCGGCGACAATGTCGCGGCGGCATTCGCAGGTTTCCCATTTCCATTTCCATTTCCATTGCGCGCCGCGTCGGGCTTCAAGGCATCGCCAGCGGAAGGAGGATGAGGGTGAGGGTGAGAGTGGTGTCCTCGTATCGTCCCGCACGACGTGTTGATCATGCGCTGGATGTCCGGCCTGCTGACGTCGGCGTCTTCGAATATGCGGGCCACGCGCGAGAAATACATCGCGGGCAGACGGAGGAGGAAGTTCAGGTACAGCTCGCGGGGCAGCGTGTCCGCGATGAAGGCCTGCGCGTCGTTGAGGAACGACCGCATGGAGTCGACGGGGACAAGGTCGTCGCAGTCGTACGCGCCGCTCGACGCTGACCCACCGGCCTCGACGTCGTGGCGGTGACGACGCGAGCGGGGTATGCCGCAGAAAGGGAACAGAGCGGACTTGAAGGGGTCGACCGGGATGAATGGCTCTTCAGCCGAGGGTCGATTTGCGCGATGATGGAGGCCTGAGGACCAGTTATGCAGCATTCGAAGAGGCGAGGCTGCCCGTGACTTTGACTGCGAGGGAGAACGAGAGGTCAGGTACTGCTCCGAGTCCTCTTCTGTGTGGTTGTCCTTAAAAGGAGATGCACGAAGGGGAGGCGAAGAGTGCGAAGGGCCGCTTCCTCGCGCCAGTCGTGAGATGGCTGGGTGAATTGTATAAGGACAATGCAGAAAATTTCGAAGGCAGTCAACGCACCTTGTCGCATCGTGGGCAACGAAGCGCGGTCACTCTCAGCCGAGACTCGCTGTCGAGGGGTCTCCTTGCCTGAAGAAATTTGATCTGGTGTATCCTGCCTCTGATGAAAAGAGGGATGCGGTTCGAAACGCGCCGCATGCACGGCGCTATGCGGCATTCCCCAGACACTGTGGTTCAGCCTAGGGAGATCAGAACCATCGAAACTGCGTCGCCATCCGCGCTTGATGTTACTTGAGGTGGGGGATGTCGAGGTTGGCCTTGCGGCTCGGTTGGGAATGTTGCTAGTTGAAGGCAAGGCAGACAGTTTATCTGATGAAGTCAGCTTTGAGGATGACGTCGTGTTGTGGGATTCAACTTTAAGCACTCGATCATGAGTCTGGGCAGAATGATACAGAACGTCAACACCCACCAGGACTTCCAACAGTCGTCGCGGAATTGTTCATCCTAGGTTCTGGATGAGGAACATCTTTTAGGTCGCCAATAGAACATTGAATGCACACGATCTCTTACCTGGACTAGGAGTCGAAGATTCTACCACCATCTCTGGCATGTCGTCCAATGAGGGAAACGGTACGTGTCCAGATTGCATGATAGTTCAAGCCTCCGTTAATGAATATTGTCAGGGCTCGCGAAGGGAGAGAAGAAAAGAGTCTTTTGCTCGATCCTTTTTCAAGGGGCTTCGGAAAGAAAGCAGGAGTGAAGAGTGCGCCATTTCGCAGTGGTCGGACACTGGTTTATATAGAGGTATTCACAGGTAGCTATGAGTGTAATAACCGCAGTTAGCTTTCAAGGACAATGTCGCATCCGTGGAAAGCTAATTAAAGTGCTGAATAGACCTGTACTCCGAAGCAACCCTGCATGAACGGAGGAAATCCGGATTTGGCATTGTGAGAGGGAAGAAACACGGTGTGTCGTCATGCGTCTTGTCACAGCTTCGACGCGATTAAGCGTGACTGGATTCATTACTCTTGCACTCATTAGCCTCATGGTTCAGATACATGGAAAAGTCAGTAGCAGAGCGAAGAATACGGCGCATGCGCGACAAGTTCAGTGGCAAGATGCAATGTAGGCGTTCGAGTCCGACGTTACCCACCAAATATTACACTAGTACACACGAGTTGAGTCAGTTGAACAAACAAGTCGATGCATTTATGGTTACAATTGCGATGCAAGACTCAATCTAAAATGAGAAAGATGGTTCATGGAAATATTCACTCAATCCTGCCGCGCAGCCAGCTCAGCAGTCCTTTCGTCCCCTCCCTCTCCCATACACGTCTCTGCGGAACCCGGAAACTAAGAAAAAACAAGTCAGTAAAGAGCTGTGCGCCCAAATAAAACACGACCACGAACGTATTCCCATCCACCAAAAACACATCCAGCGGAAGCAGCCCGAGCTCAGGCGGCAGCTTCCCGATCTCGTTATCCCGCAAATCAAGCTCCTCCATCTTCCACGCAGGGACTTCCCTGTTCCCCTTGAACGACTCCGCCAGGTCCAAGAACCCGTCCAGCTCCGATATCCGGTTGCCCCTCAGCCGGAGATGGCGCAGCCCCTTTCGGTGCGGCGAGGTCAGTATGAGCTCAGACAGTGCCAGGGATGTGAGCGAGGCGTCCGTCAGACCGTTGTACGATAGGTTCAGAGTGCGTAGGCTCGGGAACAGCTTGCTCAGTGTCGGGATGACGAGCTCATTCGCGCGCGGCGGGGTGTTGCTGGTCTCTGCGCTGGCTCCGCTGCCGCTCGATCGGTGTACGGGTACAAGATCGCCGAGATTACAACCCTCCAAATCCAGTTCTTCGAGATTGGGCAGGTATCCGCTCGCGCTCGTGTTTTCTGGGAAAGCGGGAAGCTCGAACGTCCTATCCATGCGCCTATTAGCGAGGACGAGGACCCTCAGCGACTGGGCAAAGGGCTGGGCGACGATCGTGGACAAGGGCAAGGTAGGCGTGGGCACGGTCAAATCGGCGGTGCGCGACGACGCACCGGACGAGAACGACGAAGACGACGAAGGAACAGCCATCGAGAACGCCCTCGCGTGTCCAGCTGCTTTCGTGGGTGGCGCAGAGGCGGGCAATTTAAGCGTCTGAGTGTTATGCGTGAAATATTGGGCGCTGCTCAAGCCCGAAGAAGGGCTCGTCTGCGATGGAGAGGAGGATCCTGCGCCTCGTTCTGAAGCTGACCCATCAGCCTCGGCTTGCGCCTGCGCCTGAGCAGCGGCGGCGGCAGCGGCTCTGGCCCGTCGTCGTCCACCCTCCGTGAGCAAGCCCTGCTCAGCCTCAATCTCCCAAGCCTCTTTCACAACTTCTTTAGGCTTAGGCTTCGCCGGCGCCGGCTTATTCTGCGCAGGCGGCGTTTTGCTTGCACTTTCGGACGCAGTCGCAGATGCACGCGGCGGAGGCGCAGGTGTGGACCAGTCGTCGGCCAACGGTGCTTGTGGCGCAGCAGCCTTTTTCGCGTTCGCTTTCCGCTCCATCTCTAGTTCCCAAGGCTCTTTCAGCACTTGTTTTCCAACTAGGATGCGAGTGACGCCATGCGGGGGATCTTCCGTCGAGAAATCGAAATCAAGCTCCTGCTTTAGGCCCTTGAGTGCAAGTTTTGCGGCGTCTGGCGTAACCTGTGTCTCTGAGATATCCAGCAAACGAAGGGACACAAACCCTGGCTGCGTCAACAGATCTGGCGGGAAGGAGTCGTCACCTATCGTTGCTTTCTGCAGCTTGAGCTCTTTCAGCTTCTTCAAAGATGCCAAATTTCGCAATAGATTCTGTGAAGGACCGAGTGGGTTGCCGGACAAATCCAATTTGACCAACGACACAGGAATCGAATCATGGATGGAATCGGCGGAGATTTTATTGTAGCTTGCGTCTAGAACGAGAAGGTGGGGCAGAGAGCTAGTCGCATGTACAACTTGAGGAGTGAAGAATCCTCCACTGCTTTGCTGGCCGGGACGTGATCGAGGGTTGGTGCCAGCAAAAGGAGCATTAAAGGGAAGCGATGTGAGGAGATTATGAGATACATTCAGAGTTGACAATTGTGGAAGTGCGAATAGTTTGTCAGGAAGCGAAGTCAACGAATTGTAGGAGAGATCCAGGACAGTCAGCGATGTTAAATCCGCAAATGCATTTGGAAGAGACGACAATTTGTTCTTGTGCAACTAAGAGTATTTAAGCACTAGGCATCGTGAGTTTAAGCAATACAAAGACTTACATCGATGGTCTTCAGAGAACCAAATAGTGAGATTTCGTGTTGGATCTCCTGGATATCGTTGTTCCAGGCTTTCAAGACGGTCAGATCCTGGGCTTCAAACCACGCAGGCTTTTCCCCTCCTCTGCGACCCGGCTTGGATTCGGATGGAGGCAAAACGGGCTCATTAGGCACCGATTTTAGAGGATCCGGGTTCAGACCCAAATGTATTTCGAACAAAGCCGAAGGCAGACAAGGCAGCGACCTCGTGGCGAGATTAAGCGTTCCTGCCCTTTTATTGAGTTCAGCACTACAAAGCAAACGCATATCGGCTCTCACCTGTACTCCGGGCCTGTTCGATCGTATCGCGGACAGACATTCGTCCGAGGAGGTCTTCTTCTTCTTCGGGTGCCTTGATGTCCGGTAGAGCATCTGCAAGAGCCCCAACGTCCTCCAGTCCTCCAGATCCACCCCCACCTCCTATCCTAGCTTGTGCTTTTTTCGCCTCAGCTCGTTTCAGAGCGATCGCCTCTTTGATGCTCAACGTCGGTGTTGGCGTGTCTTCGGCCATGGGTGTCTTTTCCACTGCTTTTGATTTGGTCGGTGTGGCAGATCGAGAAGTCGTTATAGTTCGTGTTCTGGCTGCTGAAGGAGAACTGGGTATCGCTATCCGCGACTTCCCCGGCGTGGATGGTGGCTTTAAAGACGTACGAGACGACGATGGCTGAGGAATTCGCGACATCGAGTATTATGGTAAGACCGTGCTGTGGGCGTAGCTGTATAGAAATGTAGAAATGAGATTTTGAGACGGTGAAGGAATGGGACTTAGTCGCGAAACCTTGGCGAACCGTGTCGCGGAGGCAGAATGTTTAAAGCTCCGCTTTGAGCCTTTCTGTGCCTGACTCAACCCCCGTTGATTATGAACAATCTGTCCCTTCAATTTCAGTCGTTTTCTGGATTTTGATCTCGCCAGGATCTTGCTATATACCACACATCTCATAAATATATTTTAGACAATGCCAATCACTGGAGGCACTGTACCACCGCCTCGGCAACCTTTGTATTTCAAGTCGTTGAAGGAGCTCGACAACTGGTCAGCAGGAAGTGCATCGAAGCGCTTCGATGGGATTGTGAAGTACAAACCTAGAAGACCCGGTGTCGAATCCCTAAATAGAGGGAAACTTCTGGTATAACGATATTGTCGTGAAATCTGTAGGATCTGATTTATTCCAAAGGTTTGCCATGATTACAAGGTGATCCCAAAACGATCAAGATTCCAGTGCGGGGAACTGAGTCATAGAACTTCGATTCTGCTAGGGAGGCTATACCGAGAGCCCCTTTGCTCGATCTTACACATTTAACTTTTGGCCGACTTGCGATACATTTATCTAGTAGGTGCTCTACTCTGGTGGAAACAAATATCTAAGATGTCCGCAGCTTTTCTCATCAACGAGTAACGGTCCCACCTCCTGGATGGATATCTGCGGCTCATAGACAAGGGGTCAAGATGCTCGGCACATTGTCTGTACTATTTGCTAGCTTGTGATCTCATCGTTCTGATAGATTCTAGAATTTTTGAAGGGGGCGGAGAAGAAGACTGCCTTCGTTTGCTCGTCGGGAAAATGCCGACGTCGAAGACAGGGCAGGTAGGACAATCAACAACTTCGATGACCCTTCCTTTATCACCGTACTACGCGACAGTTCTAGCTGAACTTGCTCGAGAACGCGGATTCGATGGATACCTGCTCAATTTTGAATGTCCTTTAGCTGGTGGTGTCGAACAAACGCGTGCTCTGGCAGCCTGGATCACACTGTTGCATTCGGAAATTCTAGAGAAAGTGGGACCTCATGGCGAAACTTTATGGTATGTTAGCACCATCTTCTTCACGGCTTCGCTGAGATCTCATGCATCGACAGGTACGACAGTGTGATTATCGATGGCAGGCTCGCGTGGCAGGATCGTCTGAATAGCTACAACCTGCCTTATTTCTTGTCTTCGAGTGGATTTTTTTCCAACTACACAGTGAGTCACATCTTTTACATCAGGAAGAGCTTACCTGAGAGATGTATAGTGGCGAGCGGACTACCCGGCACTCACAGCTCAGTATTTTCTCAGCTTGGACCCGGCACTCGTAGGAAACACAGCCGACTCCCACTCCCAACGTACACAGAAAACCTTGCAGGAAATATACATGGGAGTCGACGTCTGGGGTCGTGGCTCACACGGAGGCGGCGGTTTGGGATGTTACAAAGCCATCAGCCATATTTCACCAGAATCACTCGGGCTGAGCGTAGCCCTATTCGGACAGGCCTGGACATGGGAGAGCGAGCAAGATAAGCCTGGCTGGACTTGGGACAGTTGGTGGGAATACGAGAGCAAGCTGTGGGTTGGCCCGGTCGACGGGCCCGTCGAGGTCCCGGAAGCACCGCGCAGGCAGGGCGAGCCGGAGTGCTTGCACGGCCCGTTCGTACCTATCTCGTCGTTCTTCCTCCAACTCCCTCCACCTGACCCATCACAAATCCGCTTCCATACCACATTCTGCCCCGGAACCGGTCTGGGCTGGTTCGTCAATGGCAACAAAGTGTACACCAGCGCCAATGGCTGGACAGACGTAGACAAACAAACTAGCGTTGGGGATTTCTTGTGGCCCTGTCCGAAGTTGTACTGGGAGGATGAACGAGAAGACGAGATCCCTAAGGCATTGTCGGCCTTCTGCATGGACGACGCGTGGAACGGAGGCAATTCTATTAGAATCAGCATATCATCCCCAGGTTCAGAGGATGAAGTCGCGGCATACAGGCCTCTTTGGCTTCCTGTCCAGTCCCTGAGCATAACATCACGCCAATCTTACGAAGCGAGCATAATTTACAAGATTGATCAAGACTCGACCTCAGAACTAGACACCGAATTCGCGTTGGCTGTCAGGTCGCTGCCAGGATCGACCGACGACTTCGTCTGCAATATTGGGTCAAATTTGACAGAGGAACTCGCGGGCGGCTGGAACAAGCTAACAATCCAGTTCAATACTTCCACAAGCGATGGAATATCTTCTCCTCCCACTCATGTCGCAATCGGCCTTGTAGTCGCGATCCTGACAGAAGAACCTTCTAAACCTGTGCGATTGTCGTTCCTCCTTGGCCAAATTAATGCCTCTGCGCACCTCCCTCAACCATTCTCGGAAGAAGATCCTATCATTCTCTGGGCAGATTATTCCCCGAAATCTCCAGGTCCTCAAGGGGCTGCGGCACGTTTCTCGGGCACTCTGACTTGGGAGGTGGCAGCGTGCTTCCCGCGTCTGACAAAACTAAATGTCGCCTCACCAGAAGACCCGCTGTCAGCATGGAACAGCCAGCCCACCATCGACTGGTTCCCGTCTTACATCTACTTCAACATATACGCACTACCTTTCATAGATCAATGGAACGTCGGGCCCGTAGAAAAGGCTGTATGGATCGGAACGTCCGGGTGGGACGGCCAAAAGAACGGCTTCGACGTGCTACCTGAGAACCTTCCGATTACCGTGCCTGCAAGCAACATCAAAGTGCGGTTCTTCATCCAGGGCGTTAATGACCGCGGCGAGGTACTCAAGTGGGAAAAATGTGCGTATATTGACGTTTCGGCGTGAAGCACTAGGCTTCGGAATTCGTGGATGTTGATTTTGATAGTGTACATAATATACATATGCCCCCGTGATACATGCGATAAGGTTACAATCTTCAAGGTGTATCTCTGAAACCCATGAGATACTGCATGATTTGGAATGCCGCCTATGAAGAAAGCGAGTTAGGTTGATTATCACATCGTACGTTCAGACCAGGACAAGACTTACTTTAGGAGAATATTGCGGCACCCTGGAGAAATACGCATCAGCATCGGGTAGGCAAAGTGAGTAATGAGATGAACGACGTACATATGGCCGCTGAGCTCGACCTCGAAGTAAGTCAATCCACGCTCGGTGTGTGTGGTACCGAGAGCGCCGACACCATCTACCAGGAAGCTGTCGTTGGCGATGGGTTTTTGGAATCCTTGCAATCCATTCCAAGTCATGCTATCGACAAATGTTTTTATCAGCATTGACAAAACGAGGCATTAGCTCGGTTAGACATACTTTTGAATAACAATCCTTGTCCTGATGGTTTGGTCTGTCAGGGGCATGAAACACTCGGAAGAATGGCAATAAAGACGAACCCTTCGGCAATAAGAATGAAATCAGCCAAGCCGTGGACAATGACAGTTCTGTTGCTCTTCTCGATGACGTTGGGTAGAACTGTGAATGCAGGAGGGAGACTAGCGTCTCCTTTCGGGAACACGTCGATGTCGGAACACTCTTTCCAGTCAACATTCAGAGGAGCATGGATAGCCTTCTTCACATCTGTCCTGTTGAAGTAAAGCGGAGTCTGCTCTTGTTCGAATGAGCCACTGATAAGCGAGAGAGAGAGAAACAGATATTGAGCGATTCCACTAGGTTCTTCTGTGTAATGAAACTCACGGGAACCCGAGAACATCCCACAGAATTGGGAAAGTGTCGAAAATTCGATAGATGTTGAACGCAGGGTTAATGGTGAGTGCAGCGTTGAAGATCGTGTCCCATACATCACATCCTTTTGGAGTGCGTGTACTGCCGTTCGGAAGAGGGAGCAGGCCTTTGGGTGGGTAGGTGAGGAACTTGTCCGAATAGCCCGTATAGTTACATTTAGCGTTTATCTGGTCGAGCTCAGCCATGAACGATTGGCTTATGTATATTGTGAGTTGAAAAATAAGGCTTTGAAGGAGACAGTGCTCTTACTTGAAGGAAAATACATTCTCGTATTTCTTAACAAAATTGACAGCCGGAATTTGTTCTTGAACGACATCGAAAGAGAGAGAGGCTATTAAGAATTCATTAGACTAGAAATAAAAGCAAGAGTAGATGAATAAACTTGCGATCTGAAATCCATATTCCTTGTAGATCGAGGTCAAGCAGCTTCGGATTCTCGTAAATGAAGTTCGCGATGTCTGAAAAGTTCGAAAGAATTTAGTAGATGTCATTGCGAATGAAAGAGAAAGAACTGACAAGGAACATAAGTCCCTGCATACTGCAAAAGGTAGAGGACTCAATATTTTGAAGGTTTTTGTTGGTGATGTCACAGATGCTTACACTTTCTCCGGTAAGATAGAGTTTCTTATTCTTCATCTCTGGGAAGACGACCAAGAATTGTTGGAGGAATCCGACCAATTGGGCAGCAACGTCATCTTCATTCTGAGATTGTTTATCAGAACAAACGTTCGCTCTGATATCAAGATCTAAGAACTCACTTTGATATTCGGCGTTCCTTGAGAAAACCCAGTGCCGACAGGCTGCTCAACCCACAACACGCTTGATAGATTAGTCCAACTAAATTGATTCTGAATCGGTTTGGCTGTGCCCGTACTCCAAGAGAAAGGCTAAGCGAAGGAGAAAACCAAATAATCAGCGGTGCTCTTATTATGACATGGAAGGCATGTCCACGCTATATACGCACCCCATTCTCCTGCACGAGCCCCTCCATCGACGAGCATCCGGGACCGCCGTTCGTCCTAATTATAGAAACACAATTAACACGCTATCCCCTTCCAAGGCGCTTGTTTCCATTTTTTCTCACCAGAAAATCAAATCTTCGGAGGAACCTTGCGGACCGGGCGGGAAGAACCAGAAAAAGAGCTGGAGCACGACACGGACGCGTTCAGTCGGTCAGGAACGATAGGAATGGAGGGCAGGCCACGTACTTGTCTGGTCTCAGACTTGTTTCCGCTGATTGGCAGCAGACCGGACCAGCTGGGGCCCACATCAAAGTCCACCTCGGGAATGCTCTTTCCATCGACAAAGAATTCTGTAATCGCCGAGAAGCAAATCGGTGAGCAATGAAAGTATTGGAATGACTTGAATGAATCAAGGCGTACTGGAGGCTGCGGGATTGGAGAAAGTAATGTTCTGGACTGCCTGTCGCCTTATGGGAGCTGTTGCCTGGAATCGTTTGGCCGCTTCGAGTTGGCGGGCGTGAATGTCTTTCTTGCGCATTTGCCGGCCATGTACGGGTAGAGATATGAGAGCAGCCGTCGCTGCTAGCGCAGCTACCACCTTGCTAAACGTGAGCATCCTGGACAGAGTGCCAGCAAAAAGGAGGACCAGAAAAGACCAGAGACCTGTGCACTTGATTTTTCCGCATTGCGTTATATATCAAATTCGAATACCCATCTCATCATGCGATGGCCTTCCAGCGAACTCTCTCGATTCTTGAACAGCTCTCCAACAATTCCCCATATCACAAGCGTGATCTCCGGTGTGGTGTGATCCCACATGGGTATATATCAAGATAAGCGGTGCCGTGGCCATTTTTAGCACAAAAGCACAATTGCAGCGAAATCAGGTGCGGTTCGTTGGCCACATTTTGGCGAGTGAAAACGGCGTAATATAAGTAAAAGAATGTTTAGCAACTGATAACATGGGTATGGATACTAGTAAATAGGAATAAGTGCTTTGCAACCTGACACATCGTACATTCTTACATGCGGATATGCGGTTGCCTGCGTGGCAGGTGTCTATAGAGAGAACTTCTATCTCCAGAAGTGCATGCGAGAAAAGGTGTGACGGTGTAGGCGGCTCCACGGCTGCTTTATTTATTATTTGAGCCAAGTATACATTCTCTGACGAAGTATTCATGAAATCGGTTGTCGTTCGTGAGTTCCGGGTGGAAAGTGGTGAGAAAATGGAGTCCTTGGCGTAAGGCGACGAATATCTTGGGTTCCTCAGAATGGCCTGGAGAAGCAAGAGACGGCGGCAATAGATTGGGGGAAAGTTTGGCAATAACTTTGATTGGGGGGTCGTCCGGCGAAGGTGTTAATTTTAGGACAACCTGGAAAAAGATTAGGTATTTTTAGACAAACGACACCTTGGAGATAGTCTTTATCTATATCTTACCGGTGCGCGTATGAAAACGCCAGTAAACGGGTCTTCTGGATTACGAAGGCCTTCGACATCCAGTGCTGCCTCAAATGACTCAACCTGTGATACGTTACAACTTATTTTCAGTTCATAATCCTTGTAGATCGAAGGGAGAAAACGGACCTGTGATCCCCATCCGTTGCGAGCAATCGTGATAGACATTCCACCCAGTAATTCTTGACCGCCCTTCTTCGCATTCTCGACGACTTGGGAGAGTAAAATAGCGCCTGCACACGTGCCCCAGACAGGCTTGGATTTGACAAATTCCCTGAGCGGTTCAAGTACACCGGAGATGCGTGCGAGCAACGCAATTGTCGTGCTCTCTGCAGCATTATCTGATTTAGCGTACATTATATGCGTCTCTGGACATCACTGACCCCCTCCAGGGATAATCAAAGCATCACATCTTCCAAGATCATCTGGTGTTTTGACAAATATTACCTCCAATTTTCTGGCTAGTGGTAGCTTTTCTAGAGCTGTTTTGTGCTCGACAAATGCACCCTGCAGAGCTGATTACACATAATCAGTCCCTTTCCAGAATTATTGCGCGAGCATGCTCACCAAGTATGCCAATAACGACCTTCTGTGCTCTGTCTCCTAGAGTTACAGTCATTGATAATAGTTCCGGATAAAAGGCAGTAATACAGTTCCCAAGTAATTCACAATCGCTGTAACACTTTGTCGTAACCTGTTATGTTATGAGAAAAGCAAGATCATTTGTGCGATAAGAAAGATACATTTGTATTAGCTAGATCGCATACAGTCAGCACAACAATGACTCGAGCATTGTCACTGTGAACATTGCTGATATCAATGACAGGATCGTTGATCAGAAAATTGTTCTGTGGTCCGAGCGCACGGGTGTGACCGTGTGACCGCTTTTGTGTTCAAGACGAAATGCCCCCGACCTCAAAATACACCTCTCTCCTCTACCACCACAATGTCCGACCTCGATGCTGACCTCTATGGCGGTAAGTGTCTGTGACTATGTCTTTTTTTTACGCTTGCTGAATGTGTTATCTAGATCTGTACGGAAATGATGAGGGAGACAATGAGCAGCTTCAAGAGGAACTGGACACGCCAGCAGAACCAGCGGCAGAAGTCGTAGTGAAAACGGAAGTGCCTGAAGTTTCTTCAAAACCTGTCACCGAGAAGCCGCATGCAAATGGCACGCAGTCTCAAGCTCCAACGACGAATGGTGTTCCGCAGCAAACAACATACGCCCAACAAGCACCACAACAGATCCCGACATACGAACAGCCTCTACCGAATGACTACCGAGAGGCGCTTACACCACGGACGGACGGTGGTTATCAAAACATTGCAGGTGCTGAGCGGTCAGTACGCCCGTCAGAAATGAAGGATGAAGGGTAAGAAATTTTACCATCGCGATAACTGACGCCGTATCCTCCCAAGGCAATCTACTGTGGGCCATTAGCTGCCTATATAATCCTAAGACTCTCGCGTAGTCAGTCGCTCGTCTAAGCTAGCTCTAGCGTATCTGCAGCACATTGCTAGGTCTAGGCTAAGCTACCAACACGTTCATGTCCCGGTCCCACAGTAGAGTCTTCCATCTTCTCTTTCTCTTGTCATAACGCATTCTGTTTAGCCTACCGATACTAATAGCAATTTTTGCTTTTTCTATATCTGTCTCTTCCATATACATCTTCCGCAAACTCCCCTCAACATCCGCATCAAATCTGCAATTATTCCTATCCTACGCATGTCGCACATTTCTATAGCAAAATGTTCATCGGTGGTCTAAATTGGGATACTACGGATGGTACATACAACTTCTTACTGTCGTTACATATTCTTATCGCTAAATTTTCCATATCACGTAGAGTCACTGCGAGAATATTTTACGCAGTTCGGAAAAGTGGACGCCTGCACCATCATGCGAGATGCTGCTGGCCGTTCGCGCTGCTTTGCCTTCCTAACTTTTGACGATCCAGCAAGTGTTAATGCTGTTATGGTTCGAGAACATTATTTGGATGGTAAAATTGTAAGTAACGTCAAGGACTTTGAACTGGACTGCTTTCTAATATTTCGACTATTTAGATTGATCCTAAGAGAGCTATTCCCAGACAAGAACATCAGAGAGCGACCAAGTTGTTCATCGGAGGTCTTGCTGGCAGCGTCACTTCTGAATCTATGCGCGAGTTCTTTTCGCAGTATGGTAAAGTCATCGACTCGACTGTTATGTTGGACCGTGAGACTGGCCGTAGCAAAGGTTTCGGGTTTGTATCCTTTGAAGATACGAACGTCCAGCCATTCCTCGGGTTTGGAAATCTTGAGATTGACGGCAAACTGGTTAGTTCCTTACATAATAGTGTCTTGCTCTCTTGAGTGCTTACAATTTCTCGTAATTTTGCAGATCGATGTGAAATTAGCACAGCCAAGATATCAGCGTGACAACTTCCCTCACGAAGAAGCTGCTGCAGCTGCTGCAGGGCCTGATTTCAGTCAAGGCGCAGCAGGGGCTGTGGCAGGGGCGCCTCGATTCAACCCGCAGCAAGCTAACTTCGGCAACGCCGTACCCACGAACGTCGGTGGCGCGGGCAACACGCCGTTCGACCCCCAGGCTCTGGCGGCGCTGTACACGCGCATGTTCCAGATGTCAGGCGCTGGTGCGATGAACCCCGGGATGATGGGCGGGATGGGCGGGGGCATGAACCCAATGATGGCGGGCATGGGCGGCGCGGGTGGATTCCCTGGTGCAATGCGGCCTGCGATGGGCATGGGCATGGGTATGGGAGGTATGGGCGGAGGAGGACCCGGGATGATGGGTATGGGCCGTGGTGGACAGGGTATGGTGGGCGGGGGTATGAACCCCAATATCCCGCGAGGACCGCGCGGGGCTGGTGGGCCTACCGGGGCTATGGGTGCGGCGGGTGTGGGACCGCAGAGAAGTCAGCGGGGAGGACATAATTTCCATCCTTACGCCCGATAATGGTGACGATGATGACGACGGATCGATGAGCTGAACTTTCTGTTTGTACTAGACGTATATTATCACTCTGCCCCCCGCCTCATTCCCAGTTTTACAGAAAAATTATATAGCTTCTTTTTACTAGTACTTGTCTTTAACTTACTTATTTCGTTTTCACATTCGCTTTTTTGTAACAACATTGCCACCAATCATAGTACTTTATTGTTAGTGTTGGCGTGGACGTGTAAGGTTTTCTGTTCTTTCGCAAGCGCTTGTAAGTGTTATAATTAAGGTTCGGTCTCCATCTCAAATTTGGGTCGCCATCTGTACATATCTTCAACTTGAACTTATCCATCTTGTATTGCTTTCCATTATCCAACCTACTTCACTCACATTCTCTAACAATTTTGCAGTGCCTATTTCATACTTACTCTATATTCTATTCTGGCTCTAATGTCTGGCAACCTCGCCAATTCAGGCCTTCTAAGTACTGACTTCTCGGATTTTGGCTGTGCGGACCCCTCTGGTGTTAACGACGACTCGGAATGTCTGGCGGGAACCCCTGGACAGCTGCTTCCGGCCAATATCCAGGATGAGATATCAAAGACGCTTTAGTGTGACTACAATGAATATGTGGTGTTTGAAGCCGGAAATACGTGTTTGTTTCGTCTGCCGCCCACCAGCTTCTTGTCGAAGTCTTTGGTGTTTTGTGACTTTTATTACTCGGGTGCTGCTTTGTCGACCGACTTCGAGAGATATCGTACTAGTGATCCCGTTGTAGCTGGGGGCCAGGGCACGGATGATGCAGTGGTCAAACTCCTAAGTGTCTCGACTCTTGAAGCCGCGCACTTTCTGATGGCGCTGTATGATCCAGAGTCAGTCGTACATTCATGCCTTCTGACATATGGATTCGGATTCATATTCCATGTTAACTTCTCCTCCAGCGGCTGGTTTGGTATGCTAGGTACTTTGAAGGTTCCCCGGAAAAAAATCTCTGGAACAAATCCTAGCGGTCTTCAAGCCGGCTCCTTGATATCAAGTCAATTTTCTGCGGCGCAGGGCCCTGGCCCACCTTGAGCTGGCGTACCCATGTTCTAGTGTAGAGGCATGGGACAACCGTGACGCCGCTTCTTCCTTCTCCACTGACCGCCACGAATATCATCAACAGGAGTGCGGAACACTTACAGCAACGTTTAAAGTAATCGAGCTGCGCACTGCTTACGATGCACAGTGGATCCTGCCTTCCGCGTTCTATGAATGCTGCTTGTACGACATAGAGACGATCTTGAAGCATTTGAAGTGGAGAGGCGACAGCGAAGGCACTCTGTCCGAGGACATCAAGAACGCGATACTGTACGGATACAACTTGCACATGCGGGAGAGCTCCCGAATCCTCTCCTTTCTGCACCTCGGATCCCAATCGCCAGCGAAAAAAGGGCTTGTGTGCTTGAAGATTAGGCAGGATATGCTAAAGAAGATATTCACGGAGCGTGAGCAGTGACGTGTGATGCAGGATTTTTTGGGCAAGGTTTGGGATGATGGTGATTGGGAGGAGGTTAGGTCCCTGGGGATGTGTGATTTTTGCCTGGAGATTTGTGAGGCGAGGCATAATTAGGACCGGAGATGTGCTTGGGAGGGCTTGCCTGTAATGTATGATCTGGAGGATTGGAGCGCTCTGCGTGCTATGCACAATTCTTTTTTGTCTTCGTGATTTCTTTTTTTTGTTGTATGGGCGTAATGTCGACCACTCAATCCAGAGTGACTTTCAGGTCAATCGATCGAAGGAATGGTCTTTCGGTGACTCAAAGCAGGTAAGCGGGTCCCAAGTTCTACCAGAGTTTGACATTTTTGTCAGGCTTTTCGACCGTGTCTAGGTCCAAAAAAACCGCCGTATCTTCCGCTGACGATCTTGCCGAGGTTCCTGCTGAGGTTTCTTCTGTTACTTCGACGGACGTGTCTGCCTACTATTGAGATCCCATCAGTGTAAATCTGCTCAAGCTTCCGGCGTGTTTGCGTACACCAACTAACACCAGCTAATACTTACACCCACCGTTGGTGAACTGAGTACTGCATCAGCATCGCACATTCAGTGGGGAGGGCAGACATTTTCAAGTCCTCTCCTTGCTGCCAGAAAACTTGACCTGAGGAGGAAGTTCTGAACTTTGAGGGTGCTTTTACACAATAATTAGGCAGGTGGGTACATGAAATTCTTTTTACATGTTGTAATATATACGCATCTCATTTCCCCATATGAATGAAAGGAACCCATCGCCGGAATGAAACTTTCCGGGAACGTAGCTCCTTGACCGCGATATGAAGTGCATACGCAGACTTCGTCACATCTGGTTCACCAGCCGTTTTCCCGTCGGGACCACGGAAAAGTTCTCGATAGAATGCGTCTGCGATAGTAGGCCCGTCTTTGTCCATCATTTCCCTACCCAATGCAATTAGGATTGATGTTCATGAGAAGAATCGCAGCGAGAAAGAAACATACCACATGGTAGCGACAACCCGCCGAAATCCTGAAAACAGCAGGCATGCAGCTAGACTCATCGCTTCATCCGGTATATTTTGGTCACCCATGGCTGTCTCACAAGCGCACAGAAACGCAAGTGATCCATTCGGCATCTTCTCCTTCATAATCCTCGAGATCCGGAGTAATCCATCGGACAGCTTCAGTCCGCTATCCAGGGGTTTCAATGCATCTTGCGTGCCATGACATGCAAAGTGGACGACAGATACAGTCGAAAGACGAGAGGCGACGTCTTCGATCTCCGCAGGTGATCCAGGAATACCCAACTCCACGAGAGCGTCCTGAGATACATACTGCCGAATTTTGTTTAATTCGTCTTTTGTAGAAGCCAATTGTTGAGATTGGATGACTGCCATCATTCGAAACGTTTCGGTGGTGGATGCAGATGGCTCAGAAAGAAGCGCGGCTACAGTTGGAGTATATGAAGAAATGAAGTAATCTGGAGCGCAATTGATAGCTAGGGGATCATCGTAGTCGCCCGCAGCGTGAATAGGAAGGAAAGTAAAACGGCCAGTGGGACACCATTGTAAGATAGGCATTTGGTTCGATTTCTGTGTCATGTTATAAGTAAATTGATTATTAGCAGAAATTCAACAGTTGACCTTGATATTAAGGTAATCGATGACCGGCTTCACCAATTCGTCCCACAGCATTTTCAAAACAGGTCTGAAGGTGCCATCCGAGTCTCCACCGTCATTCTCAAAGCTTATTCCTCGCTCTTCACCTAAGAGCTTGGTGATTGTGTCTCGGGTTTGATCAATGAACGACCGTGATATCACAGACTGAGAGGAAGCCATACGGATGCTATCAACGAGTATCTTTAGAATAGGAGTGTGTAAGTTTGGAAGGGGGATGTGATGAATGTTTGTTGACGTCATGATGAGGCAGTGACTGCAAACATCATTTTCGATGAGAAAGACAACTGGGTATTCGGATGCGGCTGGTTTGAGTGAGGATAAACGGGGCGGGAGTAGAAAATCCTCGAACCCGTGCAATTGCCTGGCTTTAAGAATATTTTGTTCCCATTCTTCATTAAGGCGATTAAGTCGGGAAGCCTCTTGGTCTATGGATAACTTTTTCCGATTATCTAGAAGTTGAGCAGTGACATCACGATGAGATCCGTTCTCCAGCTCTTTGGAAATATCTTGCAGTCTATCCGCCAATTGTGGACCATTTGGTGCGATGCTGCGGAGTCGATGGAAGGGAGAGCGGAGAGATAGGACCTGTGACCAGAAGATGCCTCGACCTACTTCCAAAAATTCTATGGCTTTGTGTAAATTTCCGGAGAGAATAGCGCATATAGATGCATCACGGGCTAAGCCATCGGTGCCCGTGTTCAAGGCTTTCTGTCGTGATTGTACATCCAAACTAAAAGCGGCGACCTGTGGTAAAGCCTGTAGGGCGGCTTCATATGCATGAATTGCAGAGCTATGTTGGCTTTGAACAGCGAGGCCTATCCATATCTTTGCAAAATTGAGATGATGAGATGGAGGTTGGAATAAGTATTGTGCAGCAGCGGAGAAGAAAGACATCGCCTCATCGAGATCACTTTGTTCACCTCGTTGGCTGAATTGTGTCCACAGTGTGTTAGCAAGATTATTGAGTGACGTAGCGCGTTCGGGATGGGGTGGAAGTCGGAGCTCGAGAGCTTGCCTATGCAGAGAAATGGCCTCATCCAGATCACTTCGTTCACCGCATTGGTTAAATTGCGTATGCAGTGCGGTAGCAAGATTGCTGAGCGACATAGATCGATCAGGATGGGTCACAGGTCGAAGTTCAAGAGCTTGCCTGTCAAGGTAGATAACTGCATCCAGATCACCTTGTTCACCTCCTTGGCTAAATTGTGTCCACAGTGCGGTAGCAAGATTGCTGAGCGACATGGATCGATCAGGATGAGATGCAGGTTGGAGCTCAAGAGCTTGCCTGTGGAGAGATATGGATTCATCCAGATCACTTTGTTCACCTCGTTGTTCGAATTGTGCCCACAGTGCGTTAGCAAGATTATTGAGTGATTTAGAGCGTTCGGGATGGGGTGCAAGTCGGAGCTCAACAGCCTGCCTATGCAGTGAAATGGCTTCATCAAGGTCACTTTGCTCGCCAGTTTGGTTGAATCGTGTCCGCAGTGTGTTGGCAAGATTATTGAATGACATGGAGCGTTCGGGATGAGGTGCAGGTCGGAGCTCAAGAGCTTGCCTGTTGAGGTAGATGGCTTCATCCAGATCACTTTGTTCACCTCCTTGGTTAAATTGTGTCCTCAGCACAAGAGCAAGATTGCTGAGCGACATGAATCGATCAGGATGGGGTGCAGGCCGGAGCTCAAGAGCTTGCCTGTGGAGAGAGATTGCTTCATCCAGAACACTTTGTTCACCTTGTTGATTGAATCGTGTCCACAGTGCGTTAGCAAGATTATTGAGTGACACGGAGCGTTCGGGATGGGGTGCAGGTCGGAGTTCAAGAGCTTGCCTGTTGAGGTAGATGGCTTCATCCAGATCACTTTGTTCACCTCCTTGGTTAAATCGTGTCCACAGTGCATAAGCCATGTCATCGAGCAGTATGGATCGATTGGGATGAGGCCGGAGGACGAGCTCAAGAGCTTGCCTGCCGAGAGAGATCACTTCATCGAGATCACTTCGCTGATTTTTTTCATTGAATCGTATCCATAGTGAGTTAGCAAGATTGCTCAGTGAGCTAGATCGACTGGGATTCGGTGCAAGTCGGAGCTCAAGAGCTTGCCTGTGGAGTGAAATGGCTTCGTCAAGATCACTTTGTTCACCTGCTTGGTCGAATCGTGTCCGCAATGTGTTAGCAAGACTATTAAGCAACTGGGATCGATCGGGATGGGGTGAAAGTCGGAGTTCGACAGCTTGCCTGTGGAAACAAATGGCCTCGTCGAGATCACTTTGCTGACCGTCATACTTAAATCGGACCGCCAGCAGAGAAGCAAGATTATGGACACCAGCAATGTAATGCTCAGTTCTATGAGGCCTTTCTGCAATTACTTCACGGAAAAGTGTCACTGCGGTATTCAGATCACCCATGTTACCAGACTTAGTGAACCGTTTGTAGAGTTCGATGGCGGAGGAAAATTGTTCGTGCACATTTGTGGCAGTTCTCGTGACTTCGGTGTTCCCAGCTTTCAGATAAGCCAATGCTCTTTGAAGATCGAAAATATCGCCCGTTAAGTTCAATTGTTCTATTAAAAAACCGCAGAGTTGCATCCAAGTGTCCGTAAGCGAATATTGCCGAGCTTGCTCAGTGCGCGGTATCATGGCGTCTTGCAGGCTAGAAATAGCTTCGCCTAGATCACTCGCAGTCGTATCATGGAAATGGTTTAACCGGTTATAAAATACATCCACAAAAGTCGTTATGGCGACAAACAGGGTGGTAGATCCAAATGAACAATATGGAGCTGATTGTTGAACAAGGAAAATCACGGTGTTTAGGATATGAAGGGCAGTCGACTTCTGGAAATTTATCAAAGATCCCTTCGCCAATTCCAGTGTATCTTGTGTATCGGTCTCGTCCTCCTGTCTAATGACGGTAGTGCCATGATCAGGGTGTATGAGTTGGTCCAGGTCCTGAAGGCGACGGGCCAAACATTCCATAAAATCTTCATTCTGATCGGTGTACATGAATCTGACACCCAAGGCGGACGCAAGATATTTCACGGCATCAATTAGGAGTGTATGCGTCATTGGACGGCTACCAAAAACTTGACGAAATAGCAAGATCGCGGTATCAAGGTTTGAAAGTGATAGCTCTGCCTTGCATTCTGCCATGAGCGAGATGGCATGACCAACGATCTCGGACGCTTCTTCATCGTTAATTAAGTTCTGTATTATATAACATTTATCACATTCAGGGGAGCGAGGCAACTTCAATTTACTTACATCTATTGCAATGGGGGTGTTTCCATTGATATCTGCAGTACGTCCAGCCGAGCCTCTACCTCTGACCTGCTCTTCATTAGATCGCGATGTATCGAATGTAGTAGAAAAACGTACTAAAAATGGTGAGCTCTCTTGTGCACTTGATTGTGCACTGTTACTCTCGCCATGATATCTGCACACACATATTGTTAGAAACGACAACAGTCTCCGAAATCGGCGATACGGACATGAACTTCGACGACGATATGAGATCCTGGCTGTTGGGTGGGGACGCATCTAATTTGCTATTGGGAAATAACTCTATTATAGTCATAGTGGTGAGATGGTTAAGTTGTGGATAGAGGAAGGCCATACTGGAAGCCAGCTCAGTTGGAGGTTATATGTAGGGGCCATGCGAAGAGACGGTAAACTTGGTACAGCATTCAAGATAAATTTAATCCGATTCCTTCAACTCTGCTATGCGTGCATAGCACGAACTTTAAAGCGGACTACCCTTGTGGCATCCGCGATTTAGGTTTGTAAGAATATAGGGTTGCGGATATGAGTTATGAGCAAGTTATGATTGAGGGGTGTAAGTATCCTATAATTCCTGACGCGCCGGCACCGGCACCGCACCGGCACTGTTGATCTTTCTCTCCTCCAACATGGCACATCTCAAATATCTTTATCTGGCCAATAGCAGGACACTGTTCTTTTTCTGCAAAGATTCGATGTGAACAGGCGGACGGATTTATTCAGAAAAGTGTTAGATCATTTTCCTCTCTTAAAATGGGCCATTAAAGGTACGATCTCGACTTCAGAGACATCGGAAATCATCCTCTATCTTTCATATTTCACTTGTTCTGTATCATTGCAGACCACTGTTCTCGCTTTCAGACAAATCTCCTGCTCCAAAGTACCCCTTTCAGCGTGTTTCAGTCAGAGAAGAAGGCCCACGCAAATATGTATTTTGTTGGTGAGTTGCAGTGCCAAGTGAAGCCCCTCTCTTTCGCTGAAAGTACAACTTCATACTGGGCTTCAAACGGCTCTTGAGCTGCATTTCGTGACGAGTCTTTCTAGCCAATATCTCGTAGCAATTTCATAGTCTGGTCAGGGTCGCACAGGTACATCTCTACTCCACCCCGGAGGATGCTGTTCAGTGGCTTGTGGTTTATATATATGAAAAACGCGCCCTTGACCTGTGCTTCACACGGTGTACCAATATGCCGCCGCGTTAATTTGAAAATATTCACATATGTATGCCCAACATTTACCCAATGTGTTTTATAAATTACATATATTGACATCACATGAGAGAGCCGAGTAAGCTCGAAACAGAAAATTCAACATATTTTATCTGATCCGAAACAAGTTAACTGTCCAGAAGAACACCAGGAGGTGCACAAAGAGAAGGTACTAGTAACCTTTAGTGTTCCTGTTGTTGTTATTGCTCGCATACGTGCCGGCCTTTCCGGGCGCGGGAGCGGGAAAGCTGCTACTTGTAGTATGCAGCTGAGTTGTACGGATTGGGCAGGAAAGTAAGCAAATAAGCACGTAGCCGTAGACTCCGTATGTGAGATTTCCCAGAAAAGGGCCTCTACAGATGGAGAGAAGGCCAGGCGGTGGTAACAACGCATGAGGAGGAATTCGGGGATGATGATGGTACGAACTTGCTCGCATCCAGCACGACCTTGGTTGTCCGCGAAGAAGCCCGCCTGACGGCGTAATGCAGAGGCGTCTGCCCATCCACATCGCGCATCTGGAGGAATGTCGGTATCGCTGTCGGCGACAAGTAGTCAAGAATCGCTCTAAGCAAATCGATATTCCCCTTCTTCACCGTTAAATGCAAAAGCTGTGGTGAAACACCAAGGGATTGTTATTGAAAGTTTCAAGAAAGACGAGCTAGCTTACAGTGTTGAACCGGCCCTTGGATTGCTGTTTCAACAGCTATTCATTAATCTCCTCGGCAGCTTCAGCAGGAAATGCTCCTACACGATTTTGTTATTTCGGTCACATATGTAATGGTAGATATTCCATCTAAATGCGACAACGTCAGACGTCGAGAATGAACAGGTTTTTATCGACGAACAAACACTCTGTTAGAAACCCGCTTCTCCAGAGAAAGGTGCTTCGATAAGAGATAATCGACGATGAAGGTATTACAACCGTTCTGCGCACAAAATAATATCATGTTGATATCGACAAATTTGATTCTACATAAAAGGACACATTCAATAAAATTCCGGAAAAGGCACCGTCATAAGAAAACTGACTTTGTGCTCAACGCTTGAGCCATCAGGTCTGGCTTCAGCTTTTCCAGCAGTTCTATCATCTCTACATGGTTTCCGATCATTGCAGCGACGAGCGGAGATTCGTCTAGAGAGTTGACCGTCCAATCCAACCACACCGCCAGCTGGTCCTCGGCATCATTCATCGACAACGAGTCAGATGCCTCTGCTCCTCGGTCATCGAACATGACTCGCTTGGTCCATCGCGCCTTCTCATCTCCATGTGTAACCATTGAAGTGGAATAAGCCTTATATGCGGCAAACGGTCTGTCCGACCCGAGGTACTCAACAATGCCCTTCGCACCCAGTCGAATTGCCTTCCACAAAAGCGGAACCGTCTTTGTCTCCTGGTCCGCATCAGGCGCCGTGTCGGGGCCGTTCGAGGTGCCTCGGGCTTCAAAACATATCCCGGCCTTCCATTGCGCTGGAACATGGCCTGATTAATCACATATCCTAAATCTACACGTGAAACCGAAAAGACGAAGCACAAAGCAAACAAAGAAAAAACATCAGCAAAAATGAAGTTCAATTATTGATAACCACAAATCAAAGCCTCACCAAAGGTCTACCAATCAATCGCCACGACCTGGCACCCGGCTGCCCAATACCGATGCGGCTCATAATTCGTCGAGTTCACCCTCGTCCCCTTTGGATAAATCCTCACAAGGTGCGTATGATTATGCTTCACTAGATCCTACATGTTCGCCGTCATCAGCCGATTCGCCGCGTTCTCAGAGAGCGAAAATATGTTCCGGCGCATACTCGATGCTCGGCGCAATGCCGCCGTGGCATTTCACGCCTACGGTGTACACGAGGAGCGACGTCAGGCGGAAGGACATCTTCTTCGTGCGCTTGCTCTCTTTTGCGGCGGCGTCCGAGTGGTTGGAAAAGTCGTCTTTCCCGCGGAGGCGCTTCCACGTTTTCTTGATGTCGGTGATGCCTTCTTTGAGTAACACCTCAGCCTCATTGTCGGAAGAATCAGAGGAGGAAGAGGATGGAGCCTCGATCGTCGCTGGTTTGTTTTCAGCTGCTTTCTTGGCCAAGCACTTAGCTTGCACAGCAGCCAATTATTCGACGACGTATAGGTTCTTAGCCTACATTCACATTAAAAATAACATTAACATCTATGAGAATCAGAGAGTAAAAGAATAAAACACCCACTTTAAGCAAAAACTTTATTCTTCAAACTCTTAGGGCTAGGCAACTCTGCAATCTTCGGCGAACCTCCACAGGAGCCTGGATAATTCTGTCTCCAAACACCTCTACCATGATGTCGATGATGCTGTCCTGCTGTTCGACGCTATAGTGCACTTCCGCAGAGATCACAACCGGATAGGGCGACGTCACGAACGCGTATTTTGCGATGGCCTCGCAGATGTCGCGCATGGATACATTGGACGTGAATGTCTTCCCATGGTAAAGCATAGGCTCGCCGTGGTCGCCGTGGTATATATCCACTGCGTATCGTCAGACGTTCGCCGTATATAAATTAGTACGCGTGAATTTGCAAATAATGCGAAAATGCATACATTCGACGCTCCGACGGCCATGTAGCAATGTCCGGATGTACCTTTCGATGGTGCTAATACCGACCAGCTGGTGTCCGACGAGGTAAGTATTATGCGAGGAGATGTAGTAGTCTGATATAGGTGCAGTCATGTCTTGCCAAATATCGAGATTCTGTTCTGAGAATGCAGCATTATCTGGCGACGCCAGGAAGTTTGAAAAGCCTTCTAGGGAAATGATTTCCGCAGGTTCGTTTGGCGAGCCCGATGTCGAACTTTTCGCGTACTTGTTGAAAAGGGCGGTTAACTCTTCGTCATTCTGTTTGGACTAGGAGATGATGTATTTTCGAGTCAGTCACGAACATCTATATGGAAGCAAGAGGCAGGGGTTCCACCTTTCGAAACTCTTTCATGAATTTAATGAACTCTGCCACATCGAATTTCCCGCCGTTCCGAGTTGAAATCGAAATCTTCTCATATATGCTCTCCAACTCCGGGCGTCTCTTGAGAATCTTCGCGAACTGTTGGAACTGTGCATAATCGAGATGTCCACGGCCAGCAGTGTCCAGTTCCTGGTCACAACATGCCGTGATATCACGACAAAACTACACGCCGAAGATTTAATAAAATGACCTTAAACAGCTTCCGCAACGCTTCATGCGCGATATTCACATTCAACCTCTTGCACAACCGTTCGACGTCATCAAAATCCAGCACCTGGTTGCCCTCCTCGTCCGCCCCCTTCCAATACTGCCGCTCCCACGCCGTCTGGTGCACGGCCACGTTCCTGAGTCCCGTCATCAGCCCCTGTCGGACGGCGTACAGTTTTTGGAGCGCGACGCTCCACATCTAAAACACGTCCCGCGTTTCGGCGACGATGTGCAGCGTTCTGTACGTCCCATCTAGGATGTAGATGATCGTGATCCACTGCTCCTCTAGGTCGGTGGGGATCTTGAATTGTTCTATGTAGTACCGCGCGTTTGCTCCTAGCCGCAGCTCTTTGATAGCCTCAATAAGAACAATTAAAGAAAAACACGAGTAGATGGTTAAGATATGGTTCTCCCGCGCCAAATCTATGCGTTTCTTCCCGTGTACGTTTAGACCCAGGTCCATCTTGTTCGCGTCATTGATGGCGGTCGGTGATTCTTCTTCTCCTTTCTCGACGCTGTTCTTCTTAACCAATGCAGTGTCTAGACCTTCACCCGTCCTGCGTATATACTCGTCCAGAATGTTCACTTGGTCATGGAGGATCGCGACTAGAATATTGCCCTGGTAGCGAAGGAGCGCATCTGGCGTGGTTGTTTGTATTGATAGCGCAAGGGACTGGTATAGATTGGTGATGTGCACAAATGCGTTTAAATCGTGCTCCTCGACTGCCTTGGCCAACGGCAAGCCCAATCCTACTTCGGCCCGTGCCATTCATCGCTTCCAGCCGGTTTCGTGGAGGACGGTCTGTATTTCGACGAGGAAGTTCTTGATATCTTCCATACGTTCCAGATTTTCCTAGGTATTCGACGTTCATTGACCATCCCTTGATCTTTCCGATTTCGGTTGAATGCTGACTCGTAGTATTTCTTGTAAAATTCTTTCCAGCCCTTGTCCTCGTCTTCGTCGTCGGGTTTAGCCATAGGACTGGCTCTCGTAGACCTGTGTATCCTGCGTTAGTATTTGGGTCAGGTGCAAACAATTATAACGGCCGCACGGTAGGGTCGACCTTCGAACGCTCGAGGGCTGGAACATAGATCTTGGAAGACCTTGAGGAATACTTGGCCAACCTGACTTCATACGAGGGAGATCGATGAGTCATGTCGACTGTATTGCATTGGCGCATCATGGCCACTACGGCGCGAGGGTTCGTCCATACTCGATTGCCTGATTTGCAATGAATGGATGCGCATATATTCATATAAAAAGATCATTTTACCATCGTATGCACAGGACGGAGCGTCAATATCAAATCCAGAGAGGATTTCAGCTGGCGATTGGTACAAACGCAAGACAATTTGCACTGATCGATAAGGATATTGAGCTAAAAATGAGCTAATTAAATGAAGCGCTATGATCAAAGAAAAAGAAACGTACAATGAATAGAAGCAGTATGCTTAGTACGGATACAAGTAACATCCAAGAGAACAGAATCTCGAACAGCTTCGTATATCTCCTTGATCTTGATCTCTGCCTGTAATCAAGTGTTAACAAAAAACAAGACATGTGGAACAGAAAATATCACGTACCTGGTCTGGAGTCATACCCCACAAGAAAAGATCGACATCGGAAGTCGAGTACGCATTCGAATGGTGGTATTTTCTGATAGCACGCTTAAAAACCGTATCGCCTTCCGAGAGAGAGGCGTCAAACACACCAGGACAGATCAGCCAGCGGTAACAACATTATTCCAATTGACAAGCTGGGATAAAGATCCTTCTGTAAAAATCGTCCAGTTCTTCTGGAATTCTTCGAGATTGGCGATTGTGGATGGCGTCCCTTCAAGGCTCCTGTTGTCTTTGGCAACTGGCATGACATATTTAGCAGAAAGATCCTGTTTCCCTTCGACGATTCGAGCCCTGATGGTCCTGATGGTAGCTGGGGCATCGAACACGTCGACCAGGCCGATGTGGGGATTGGAAAGACGTGGGTTCTTCTTGTCGGTCGCGAACAACTTCCTCAACTCGGCCTCGTCATCGAGCGACGGCTGCAAGATCGCATCAAGCGGCACTCCTGGCCCCGCTGGCAATGCGTTAACGCGCTCAATGAAAGATTCGATTTCGACAGTGGGTTGCATGGTTAAGGAAGCCAAGGATTCGTGTGTTGGATAGTAATGGCCCTCGCCCAGTATTTAAGTCGGGCTCATTGAAAAGCCTGCTGGTAACTCATTGACTCGTCGCGTTGGCCGGTTAGCGCAAACTGATGCGTCTTTCCAAAAAAGAGTTGTTATAGCGTCCGGCCCTGTCCCGACTCTGGCCCCCGACGAATGACCTCGAATGACTAGTGAATTCGATAGAATCTACGACGAGTTATGCATCATAATCAAGTGTCCGCTCGTCGTACGACTCGTCCCTGTCGGCTAATACGCCCGAGCCCCGTTTAATATGGGCGAAACATGAGGGCTGACTCCGCCGAGTGTCCACTGTCCAGTTCTTCCTCGTGGTTGAAGAGTGAATACTAGACCTGTGACTGGTCCGTATAAGAGCAGTGGAGGGGTGAAATTCTCATACAGGATAGTCATGAGCCTACATGAACACGGGGTTTCAAGCGCATTACATTCATGGAAACATTCCGCCGTTTGTGAATCTGCATATTCACTGGGGAAAGCGGACATTCAAAGTCCCCTGCAATCTAAAGCACGCCGCCGAAAAATTTGACCTGAACTTTGAGGAGGCTTTTACGCAATAATTAGGCAGGTAGGTACATGAAATTCTTTCTACAGGTTGTGATATATATGCCACTCATTTTCCCATATGAATGAAAGGAACCCATCGCCGGAATGAAACTTTCCGGGAGCGTAGCTCCTTGACCGCGATATGAAGTGCATACGCAGACTTCGTCACATCTGGTTCACCAGCCGTTTTCCCGTCAGGACCACGGAAAAGTTCTTGATAGAATGCGTCTGCGATAGTAGGCCCGTCTCTGTCCATCATTTCCCTACCCAATCCTATTAGAATTCATGTTCATGGGAGCAATGCAAGCGAGAAAGAAACATACCACATGGTAGCGACAACCCGCCGAAATCCTGAAAACAGCAGGCATGCAGCTAGACTCATCGCTTCATCCGGTATATTTTGGTCACCCATGGCCGTCTCACAAGCACACAGAAACGCAAGTGATCCATTCGGCATCTTCTCCTTCATAATCCTCGAGATCCGCAGTAGTCCATCGGACAGCTTCAGTCCGCTGTCCAGAGGTTTCAATGGATTTTGCATACCATGACATGCAAAGTGGACGACAGACACAGTCGAAAGACGGGAGGCGACGTCTTCGATCTCTGCAGGTGATCCAGGGACACCTAATTCCACGAGAGCGTCCCGAGATACGTACTGCCGAATTTTGTTTAACTCGTCTTTTGTGGAAGCCAATTGTTGAGATTCGATGACTGCCATCATTCGAAACGTTTCGGTGGTGGACACAGATGGCTCAGAAAGAAGCGTGGCTACAGTTGGAGTATATGAAGAAACGAAGTAATCTGGAGCGCAATCGATAGCTAGCGCGCTATCATAGTTGCCCGCAGCGTGGATAGGAAGGAAAGTAAACAGACCGGTTGGGCACCATTGCAAGACAGGCATGTCATCGGATTTCTGTATCATTCTATAAGTAGACCGATGATTTGCTGAAAAGTATTGACCGACCTTGATATTCAGGCAATCGATGATCGGCTTCACTAATTCGTCCCACAGCATTTTCAAGACGGATTTGAAGGTGCCGTCCGAGCCTCCACCATCATTCTCAAAGCTTATTCCTCGTTCTTCACCCAGGAGTTTGATGATTGTGTCTCGGGTTTGATCAATGAACGACCGTGATATCACAGACTGAGAGGAAGCCATACGGACGCTATCAACGAGTATCTTCAAGATACGAGTGTGTAAGTTTGGAAGGGGGATGTGCTGAATGTTTGTTGACGTCATGATGAGGCAGTGACTGAGAAAATCATTTTCGATGAGAAAGATAACTGGGTGTTCGGATGCGGCTGGTTTAAGTGAGGATAAACGGGGTGAGAGTAAAAAATCCTCGAATCCATCTAATTTCCTGATTTTGAAAATATTTTGCTCCCATTCTTCATTAAGGCGATTAAGGCGGGAAGCCTCTTGTTCTATGGATAACTTTTTTCGATTATCTAGAAGTTGAGCAGTGGTATCACGATGAGATCCATTCTCCAGCTCGTTGGCAATATTTTGCAGTCTATCCACCAATTCTGGGCCATTTGGTGCGATGTTGCGGAGTCGATGAAAGGGAGAGCGGAGAGATAGGGCCTGTGACCAGAAGATGCCACAACCAGCTTCCAAAAATTCTACAGCTTTGTTTAAATTTCCGGAGAGAATAGCGTATATAGATGCATCACGGGCCAAGCCATCGGTGCCCGTGGTCAAGGCTTTGTGTCGTGATTGTACATCCAAACTCAAAGCAGCAACTTGTGGCAAAGCTTGTAGGGCAGTTTCATATGCATGAATTGCAGAGCTATGTTGGCTTTGGACAGCAAGACGTATCCATCTTTTTGCACAATTGAGACGATGAGATGGAGGTTGGAATAAGTATTGTGCAGCAGCGGAGAGGAAAGATATAGCTTCATCAAGATCACGTTGTTCACGTTGTTGGTTAAATTGTGTGCACAGTGCATTAGCAAGATGATTGAGTAACTTGGAGCGTTCAGGATGGGGTGCAAGCCGGAGCTCAAGAGCTTGCCTATGCAGAGAAATCACCTCATCAAGATCATTTTGTACACTGTGTTGGTTGAATTGTGTCTGTAGTGCATTAGCAAGATTGCTGAGCGATATGAATCGACCAGGATGGGGTGCAGGTCGGAGCTCAAGGGCTTGCCTGTGGAGAGAGATTGCTTCATCCAGATCATTTTGTTCACCTTGTTCATTGAATTGTGTCCACAGTACAAGAGCAAGATTGCTGATCAATATGGATCGATCAGGATGAGCTACAGGTTGGAGCTCAAGAGCTTGCCTGTTGAGGTAGATTGCTTCATCTAGATCACTTTGTTCACCTCTTTGGTTAAATTGTGTCCACAGTACAAAAGCAAGATTGCCAAGTGACGTGGATCGATCAGGATGGGACACAGGTTGGAGCTCAAGAGCTTGCCTATGGAGAGATGTGGCTTCATTTAAATCACTTTGTTCACCTTGTTGGTTAAATCGTGTCCACAGTGTGTTAGCAAGATTATTGAGTGATATGAAGCGTTCAGAATGGGGTGCAGGTCGGAGCTCAAGAGCTTGTCTGTTGAGGTAGATAGCTTCATCCAGATCACCTTGTTCACCTCTTTGGCTAAATTGTGTCCACAGTACAAGAGCAAGATTGCTAAATAACATGGATCGATCAGGATGGGGTGCAGGTTGGAGCTCAAGAGCTCGCCTATGGAGAGATATGGCTTCATTTAAATCACTTTGTTCACCTTGTTGGTTGAATCGTGTCCACAGTGTGTTAGCAAGATTATTGAGTGACATAGAGTGTTTAGGGTGGGGTGCAGGTTGGAGCTCAAGAGCTTGCCTATGCAGGGAAATTACTTCATTGAGGTCACTTTGTTCACCTGTTTGGTGAAATTGTGTCCACAGTATATTAGCAAGATTGTTGAGTGATATGGAGCGTTTGGGATGGGGTGCAGGCCGGAGTTCAAGAGCTTGTCTATACAGAGAAATTGCCTCATCAAGATCACTTTGTTCACTGTATTGGTTAAATTTTGTCCACAGTGAGATAGCAAGATTATTATGCAACATGGATTGATCAGGATGCAGTGCAGGTTGGAGCTTAAGGGCTTGCCTATTGAGAGAGATCACTTCATCCAGATCATCTTGTTCACCTGTTTGGTGGAATTGTGTCCACAGTACAAGAGCAAGATTGCTGAGTGACGTGGATCGATCTGGATGGGGTGTAGGTCGGAGCTCAAGAGCTTGCCTGTTGAGATAGATTGCTTCATACAGATCATCTTGTTTGCCTCTTTTGCTAAATTGTGTCCACAGTACAAGAGCAAGATTGCTGAGCAACATGGATCGATCAGAATGGGATGCAGATTGGAGCTCAAGAGCTTGCCTATAGAGAGATATGGCTTCATCTAAATCACATTGTTCACCTTGTTGATTGAACCGTGTCCACAGTGTATTAGCAAGATTATTAAGTGACATTGATTGATCAGGATGTGGTGCAGGTCGCAGCTCAAGGGCTTGCCTGTTGAGGTAGATTGCTTTATCCAAATCACTTTGTTCACCTTGTTGGTTGAATTGTGTCCACAGTGCATTTGCCAGACTATTGAGCAATATGGATGGATCAAGATGGGGTGAAAGTTGGGATTTAAAGGCTTGCCTGTGGACATAAATGATCTCATCAGGATCACTTTGCTGACTGTCATGCTCAAATTGCACTGCCATCACAGAAGCAAGATTGTAGACACCAGCAATGTAATCCTCAGTTCTATCAGGCCATTCTGCAATTACTTCATGGAAATGTGTCAATGTGGCATTCAAATTACCCATGTTACTGGACTTGGTGAACTGTTTGTAAAGTTCAATGGCAGAGGAAAATTGTTGGTGGGCATCTGTGGCAGTTCCCATGTCTTCAGCAATCCCAGCTTCCAGCCAGGCCAATGCTCTTTGAAGATTGGAAATATCACATGTTAAGTTCAATTGTTCTATTATTAACCCACAGAGTTGAGTCTGAGTGCTCACAAATGAGTGTTGCCAAACTTGCTCAGTGCAAGATATCATGGTGTCTTGCAGGCTAGAAATAGCTTTGCTTATATCACTCACAGTCATATCATGCAAATGGTTAAAGTGGGCATATAATCCATCCACAAGAGTTGTTAAACCAACAAAATGGGTAGTAGATGCAGATGAAAGATGTGGAAGTGATTGTTGAATGAAGAAAATCATGGCATTTAGGACACAAAGGGAAGTCAACTTCTGGACACTTAGCAAGGATCCCTTTGTTAATTCCAGTGTATCTTGTGTGCCGGTCTCATCCTCCTGTCTAATGGCAGTAGCATCCGGATTAGGACTTATGACTTGGTCTCGGTCTTGAAGGCGAAGAGACAAATATTCTATAAAATCTTCATTCTGATTGGTGTACATGAATCTGACACCCGAGGCGGATGCAAGATATTTCAAGGCATCAATTTGGAGTGGATGAGTCTTTGGATGGCTACCAAAAACTGGTCGAAACAAGAAGATCACGGTGTCAAGGTTTGAAAGTGACCACTCTTCCTTGCATTCTGCCATGAGCGAGGTGGCTGGGGCATAGAGTTCGGATGCTTCTTCTTCGTCAATTAAGTTCTATATTATATAGCATTATTATCACATTCAGGGGAGCGAGACAACTTTAATTTACTTACATCTATTGCAATGAGGTTGTATCCATTGATGTTTGCAGTGCATCCCGCCGGGCCTGCATCTTTGACCTGTTCTTTATTAGATCGCGATATATTAAATGTAGTAAAAAACGTACTGAAAGTGGTGGGCTCTTTTGTGCGCTTGATTGTGCACTGTTACTTTCGCCATGATATCTGGACATACATATTGTTAGAAACGGCAAAAAGTCCCAAAAATTGGCGATACGAACGTGAACTTCGACGGTATGAGATCCTGGCTGTTGGGTGGGGAAGCATCTAATTTGCTATCGGGTAATGACTCTATCATAGTGATGAGATAGTTAAGTTGTGAATAAAGGGAGGAAGGCAACACTGGAAGCCCGCTCAGTTGGGGGTTATATGTAGGGGCTATGCAGAGAGACGGCAAACTTGGTACAGCCTTCAAGATAAATTCAATCCAATTCCTTCAACGTTGCTATGCGTACATAGCATGAACATTGAAGCAGATTACCCTTGTAGCATCCACAGTTTAAGTCTGTAAATTTATATTGAGAATATATGGTTGTGGATTGTGAGAGGTGCGAGTTATGATATGAACAAGTATGATTGAGGGTGGGTATATGTATCCAATAATTCGTGACGCGTTGGCACCGGCACCGACACCGGCACTGTTGATCTCCTTTCTCTCCCAACATGACACGCCTTAAATATCTGGATCTGGCCAATAGCAGGTCACTGCTCTCCTTTCTGCAAAGATTCTATGCGGACAGGCAGAAGGGTTTGTTCAGAAAGGTGTGTTAGATTATATTCGTCTTTTAAAATGGTCCATTAAAGGTACGATCTCGGCTTAGAGACATCGGAAATCACCCTCTATCTTTTGTATTCTTCACTTATGCTCACTCATTGCAAACCACTGTTCTCGCTTTCAGAGAAATCTCCTTCCAAAGTACCCCTTTCAAGCGTGCTTCATTTAGAGAAGAAGGCCCACGCAAATAAATATTCTGTTGGTGAGATGCAGTGTCAAGTGAAGAGATCCCTTTCGCTAAAGTTTAACTTCATACTGTGGACGCTTGCTGGGCTTCAAACAACTGTTGAGCTGCATTTCGCGACGAATCTTCTAGCCAATATCTCGTAGCCATTTCATCGTCTCGTAGGAGTCGTACAGGTACATCTCTACTTCACCCCTGAGGATGCTGATCAGTCGCTTGTTGTTTATATATATATATTCGAGCCCTTGACGCATGCAAGCACGGGTACCAATATGCCGCTGCGTTAATTTGAAAATATTCACATATGTATACCCAACATTTGCCCAATGTGTTTTATAAATCGCATATTGACATCGCATGAGAGAGTCAAGTAAGCTCGAAACAGAAATTCAACATGTTTTATCTGATCCGAAATAAGTTAACTGCCCAGAGGAACACTGCAGGGCAATTTGAACGTCGGCAGTTGGAATTCTAGCATCACGGACAAAAGCAGCAAGTCTAACAACATTTCAAATATAGGTACAGAGAAAGACAGTATGTAAGTAAGACATCATGAAGAATCGTATTGGGAAAGTTGGATGCATCAGTATCATCGAACAAACACTCAGACTCAATGTCGCTCTTGCGACAATTAAGCCAGAGGGTGTAAGCAGTCATTGAGAATTCTCATAGACAGTGAAAGTGGGAGACTGCCGTGTCAGTGCTGGTGTTCTCGTCCTTGATAGCGAAACTGGGTCAGAGATCTCTGACATATTTGAGGAAGGTCGAGTATCCCGTTTGTGGATGCCGCAAACCGTCATTGTGCAGGGGAGACACGGTGCAATTATCAGGGATACAGCTACAGCACGAGGCAGACAAGTAGGGAGTCTTTAGTGTTCCGGTTGTTATTGGTCGCGTACGTGCCGACGTGTCTGGGTCCGAGAGCGGGAAAACTGCTACTTGGAGTATGCAGCTGAGTTGTACGAATTGGACAGGAGAGTAAGCAAACCCGCTCATAGCCGTTGCCTCCGTATGTGACACTTCCTGTACAAGGGCCTCTACAGATGGAGAGAAGGCCGGGCGGTGGTAACGACGCATGAGGAGGAATTCGAGGACGAGGATGGTACGAACTTGCTCACATCCAGCACGACCTTGGTTATCTGCGCAACAGACCGCCCGACAGACCAATGCAGAGGCGCCTGCCCATCCACACCGTGCATCTGGAGGAATGTCGCTATCGCTGCTGGCGACAAGTAGTCAAGTATCGCTCTAACCAAAACGACATGTCCCTTCTTCACCGCTAAATGCAAAGGCTGCAGCGAAACACAAAGGGATTGTTAACCTGTGATATACGTAATTGAAAGTTACGATGAAAGAAGACCTAGCTTACGGTGTTGAACCGGCCCTTGGATTACTGTTTCAGTAGCTCTTCATTAATCTCCCTCGGCAGCTTCAGCAGGAAATGCTCCAACACGATTTTGTTGTTTCCGTCACATGTGATGATAGATATTCCATCTAAATGCGAGAACGTCAGATGTCGACAATAAGCAGGTTTTATCGACGAACGAACCCTGTGTTAGAATCCTGCTCCTCCGGAGAAAGGTTCCTCGATAGGAGATAATCGATGATCTTGGTATTACGGCCATTCTGCGCAGCAAATAATAGCATGTTGATACTGACAAATTTGATTCTACATAAAAAGAAGGCATATTCAATAAAATTGCAGAAGAGGCACAGCCATAAGAGGAGAACTGACTTTGTGCTCAACGCTTGAGCCATCAGGTCTGCCTTCAGCTTTTCCAGCAGTTTTATCATCTCGGCATGGTTTCCAATCATTGCAGCGACGAGCGGAGATTCGACAAGAGAGTTGACCGCCCAACCCAACAACACCGCCAATCGGCCCTCAGCATCATCGCTCGACAGCGAGTCAGATGCCTCTGCTCCTCAGTCGTCGAACAAGACTCGCCTGGTTCATCGCACCTTCTCATCTCCATGTGTAGCAATTGAAATGGAGTAAGCCTTGTATGCAGCAAACGGTCTGTCCGACCCGAGGTACTCAACAATGCCCTTCGCACCCAGTCGAATTGCCTTCCACAAAAGCGGAACCGCCTTTGTCTTCTAGCCCGCGGGGTCGTTCTTCCGTGCCAAATCTATGCGTTTCTTCTCGTGCACGTTTGAACCTAGGTATATCTTGTTCGCGTCATTAATAGGCGCCGGTGATTCTTCTTCTGCTATCTCGACGCTGTGCTTCTTGACCAATACAGTGTCCAGGCCTTCACCCATCCCGCATATATACTCGTCCAGAATGTCCACTTGGTCATGAAGGAAGATTGTGATGAAAATATCGCCCTGATAGCGAAGGAGCGCATCCGGCGTAGTTGTTTGTATTGATAGCGCAAGGGACTGGTACAGGTCGGCGATGTGCGCAAACGTGTCCAAATCGTGCTCCCCGACGGCCTTGCCCAACGGCGGGGCCAATCCTACTTTCGGCCGGTGCCATTCATCGCTTCCAGCCGGTTTCGCCCACCAGATGGCAACCTCCAGCATCTTCCTGGGATGGACAGTACACTGAACGGCCGATGGTCGAGTAACGATGTCAACAAACTTGATCTCTTGTTGCTCAACGATCATATCTGAATCATGCGATGCGCAGCTTTCATTATCAGATTCATTATCTTGAAAATACAGACGGCTGAGCATGTTTTGGGCCAGAACACAATAAATGAAGCTTACCTAAAAGCATATCGAGGTCAAACTTAATCTCGTCTTTCTTGTCAACCGGATGATATTGAGCTGTGGCTATTGCAAGAACAAGTTTTGCTGTGGACCAATGGCGGCCTGCGATCGCAGCATAAGAGTGGTGTATGTCCTACATCTCGCATCATCAGCAATCCGATTTTAAACAAACGCGTTATAAAGAGACAAACCGTTTAGGTCATACTGGGACATGAATGCATCTACCTGCCGGATTGGTATATTCACTGGACTTGATCCACCTCCACCTTGTCCTTCAACTGGTAAACACAATGTTTCGATTGTATCGTTATCTCCTGTATAACACGCCTCGAACAGCTCATCATAAACGCTAGTCAAATGTTGGGCCACAGGCTGGCGATCGTGGACAAAGCCCTCTGTCAACAGTACGTAGGTCGATTCGAATACCATGCTTCCAGGAGCCTTGACCTTGAGCACCACACGTCTTCACATGGCTCCGACCATGCCAAAATGATTACTGACACCGACATTTCCGTCAATTGTTGCCTCAGTTTCGATTGTAGGATATATCTCGCTCCAGCCTTTGGCGCCTTTAGCTTCGTGGACGGTCTGTACTTCGACGAGGATGTTCTTGATATCTTCCGTACATTCCAGATATTTCTTGTTATTTCTAGCCATTGACGTTCATTGGTCATCCCTTGATCTTTCCGATTTCGGTTGGATCCTGACTCGTAGTATTTCTTGTAAAGTCGCTTCCAGCCCTTGTCCTCGTCTTCGTCGTCGGGCTTGGCCATAGGACTGGCTCTCGTAGACCTGTGTATCCTGCGTTAGTATTTGGGTCAGGTGCAAACAATTGTAACGGCCGCACGGTAGGGTCGACCTTCGAACGCTCGAGGGCTGGAACATAGATCTTGAAAGACCTTTGGGAATACTTGGCCAACCTGACTTCATACGAGGGAGATCGACGAGTCATTTCGACTGTATTACATTGGCGCATCATGGCCACTACGGCGCGAGGGTTCGTCCATACTCGATTGCCTGATTTGCAATGAATGGATGCGCGTATATTCATACAAAAAGATCATTTTGCCATCGTATGCACAACACGGAGCGTCAATATCAAATCCAGAGAGGTTTCAGCTGGCGATTGGTACAAACGCAAGACAATTTGCACTGATCGATAAGGATATTGAGCTAAAAATGAGCTAATTAAATGAAGCGCTATGATCAAAGAAAAAGAAACGTACAATGAATAGAAGCAGTATGCTTAGTACGGATACAAGTAACATCCAAGAGAACAGAATCTCGAACAGCTTCGTATATCTCCTTGATCTTGATCTCTGCCTATGATCAAGCGTTAACAAAAAACAAGATATGTGGAACAGAAAATATCATGTACCTGGTCTGGAGTCATACCCCACAAGAAAAGATCGACATCGGAAGTCGGGTACGCGTTCGAATGGTAGTATTTTCTGAGAGCACACTTAGAAACCGTATCGCCTTCAGAGAGAGAGGCGTCAAACACACCAGGACAGATCCGCCAGCGGTAACAACGTTGTTCCAGTTGACAAGCTAGGATAAAGATCCTTCTGTAAAAATCGTCCAGTTCTTCTTGAATTCTTCGACATCGGCGACTGTGCATGGCATCCCTTCAAGTATCCTGTTGTCGTCGGTAACTGGCATGACATATTTAGGAGAAAGATTCTGTTTCCCTTCAACGACTCGAGCCCTGATGGTCCTGATGGTAGCTGGAGCATCGAACACGTCGACCAGGCCGATGTAGGGGTTGGAAAGACGTGGGTTCTTCTTGTCGGTGGCGAACAACTTCCTCAACTCGGCCTCCTCATCGAGAGATGACTGCAAGACCGCATCAAGCGACACCCCTGGCAACGCTGGCAACGCGTTAACACGCTCAACGAAAGATTCGATCTCGATAGTGAGTTGGATGGTTAAGGAAGCCTAGGATTCGTGTGTTGGGTAGCAGTGGCCTTTGCCCAGTATTTAAGGCCCATGTTGTCGGGCTCATTGAAAAGCCTGCTGGTAACTCATTGACTCGTCGCGTTGGCCGGTTAGCGCAAACTGATGCGTCTTTCCAAAGAGTTGTTAAAGCGGTCCGGCCCCATCCCGACTTTGGTCCCTGACGAATGACTAGTGAATCATAATCAAGCGTCCGCTCGTCCCTGTCGGCTAATGCGTCTGAGCCCCGTTTAATCCTGGGCGAAACATGGGGGTTGACTCCGCTGAATGTCCACTGTCCAGTTCTCGTGGTTGAAGAGTGAATACGGGGTTTCATGCACATTACATTCATGGAAACATTCCGCCGTTTGTGAATTGAATCAGCACTGCATATTAACCGGAGAAAGCGGACATTCAAAGTCCCCTGTAATCTAAAGCACGCTGCAAAAAAAATTGTCCTGAACTTTGAGGGTGCGTTTACACAATTATTAAGCAGGTGAGTACATCAAATTCTTTCTACAGCTTGTATCTCATTTTCCCATATGAATGAAAGGAACCCATCGCCGGAATGAAACTTTCCGGGAACGTAGCTCCTTGACCGCGATATGAAGTGCGTATGCAGACTTCGTCACATCTGGTTCACCAGCCATTTTCCCGTCAGGACCACGGAAAAGTTCTTGATAGAATGCGTCTGCGATAGTAGGCCCGTCTCTGTCCATCATTTCCCTACCCAATCCTATTAGAATTCATGTTCATGGGAGCAATGCAAGCGAGAAAGAAACATACCACATGGTAGCGACAACCCGCCGAAATCCTGAAAACAGCAGGCATGCAGCTAGACTCATCGCTTCATCCGGTATATTGTGATCACCCATGGCCGTCTCACAAGCGCACAGAAAGGCCAGTGATCCATTCGGCATCTTCTCCTTCATAATCCTCGAGATCCGCAGTAGTCCATCGCCCAGCTTCAGTCCGCTGTCCAGAGGTTTCGTTGGATTTTGCATGCCGTGGCATGCAAAGTGGACGACAGACACAGTCGAAAGACGGGAGGCGACGTCTTCGATCTCTGCAGGTGATCCAGGGACACCTAATTCCACAAGAGCGTCACTAGACACGTACTGCCGAATTTTGTTTAACTCGTCTTTTGTGGAAGCCAATTGTTGAGATTCGATGACTGCCATCATTCGAAACGTTTCGGTGGTGGACACAGATGGCTCAGAAAGAAGCGTGGCTACAGTTGGAGTATATGAAGAAACGAAGTAATCTGGAGCGCAATCGATAGCTAGCGCGCTATCATAGTTGCCCGCAGCGTGAATGGGAAGGAAAGTAAACAGACCGGTTGGGCACCATTGCAAGAGTGGCAGGTCATCAGATTTCTGTATCATTTTATAAGTAGGCCGATGATTTGCTGAAAAGTATTGACCGACCTTGATATTCAGGCAATCGATGATCGGCTTCACCAATTCGTCCCACAGCATTTTCAAAACGGATCTAAAGGTGCCGTCCGAGCCTCCACCATCATTCTCAAAGCTTATTCCTCGTTCTTCACCCAGGAGTTTGATGATTGTGTCTCGGGTTTGATCAATGAACGACCGTGATATCACAGACTGAGAGGAAGCCATACGGACGCTATCAACGAGTATCTTCAAGATAGGAGCGTGTAAGTTTGGAAGGGGGATGTCATGAACGTTTGTTGATGTCATGATGAGACAGTGACTGCGAACATTATTTTCGATGAGAAAGACAACTGGGTGTTCGGATGCAGCTGCTTTGAGTGAGGACAAACGGAGCGGGAGTAGAAAATACTCGAACCCATCCAATTCCCTGACTTTGAGAATATTTTGATCCCATTCTTCATTAAGGCGATTAAGTCGGGAAGCCTCTTGGTCTATGGTTAACTTTTTCCGATTATCTAGAAGTCCAGCTGTGGCATCACGATGAGATCCATTCTCCAGCTCTTTAGCAATATCTTGCAGTCTATCCGCCAATCCTGGACCATTTGGTGCGATGCTGCGGAGTCGATGGAAGGGAGAGCGGAGAGATAGGACCTGTGACCAGAAGATGCCGCGACCAGCTTCCAAGAATTCTATAGCTTTGTCTAAATTTCCGGAGAGAATAGCGCATATAGATGCATCGCGAGCTAAGCCATCGGTGCCCGTGGTCAAGGCTTTTTGACGTGATTGCACATCCAAATTCAAAGCGGCGACTTGTGGCAAAGCCTGTAAGGCAGTTTCATATGCGTGAATTGCAGAGCTATGTTGGCTTTGGACAGCGATGCCTATCCATCTTTTTGCAAAATTGAGACGATGAGATGGAGGTTGGAATAAGTATTGCGCAGCAGCGGAGAAGAAAGACATTGCCTCATCGAGAACATGTTGTTCACCTCCTTGGATGAATTGTGTCCACAGTGCGTTGGCAAGATTATTAAGTGACGTGGCGTGTTCGGGATGGGGTGGAAGTCGGAGCTCGAGAGTTTGCCTATGCAGAGAAATGGCTTCATCCAGATTACTTCGTTCACCGTGTTGGTTAAATTGGGTCCGCAGTGCGGTAGCAAGATTACTGAGCGACATGGATCGATCAGAATGCGGTGGAGCTCGGAGCTCGAGAGCTTGCCTATGCAGAGAAATGGCTTCATCCAGATCACCTTGTTCACCTCCTTGGTTGAATTTTGTCCATAGTGCGGTAGCAAGATTGCTGAGCAACATGGATCGATTAGGATGGGGTGCAGGTCGGAGCTCGAGAGCTTGCGTATACAGAGAAATGACTTCATCGAGATCACTTCGTTCACCTCCTTGGTTGAATTGCGTATACAGGGCGTTAGCAAGATCGCAGAGCAACATGGATTGATCAGGATGGAGTGCAGATCGGAGCTCAAGAGCTTGCCTGTGGAGAGAGATGGCTTCATCCAGATCACCTTGTTGACCGCCTTGGATGAATCGTGTCCATAGTGCGTTAGCAAGATCATTGAGTGACGTGGAGTGTTCGGGATGAGGTGGAAGTCGGAGCTCAAGAGCTTGCCTATGCAGAGAAATTGCTTCATCCAGATCACTTCGTTCACCGTGTTGGTTGAATTGTGTATACAGAGTGTTAGCAAGATAGCAGAGCAACATGGATCGATCAGGATGGGGTGCAGGTTGGAGCTCAAGAGCTTGCCTGTGGAATGAAATGGCTTCATCCAGATCACCTTGATCACCTCCCTGGCTAAATTGTGTTCTCAGCACAAGAGCAAGATCGCTGAGTGACATGTATCGATCAGGACGGGGTGCAGGTCGAAGCTCAAGAGCTTTCCTGTAGAGAAAGATTGCTTCATCCAGATCACTTTGTTCACCGTGTAGGTTGAATTGCGTATGCAGTGCATTAGCAAGATTGCTGAGCGACATGGACCGATCAGGATGGGGTGCAGGTCGGAGTTCAAGAGCTTGCCTGTGGAGAGAGATTGCTTCATCCAGATAGCCTTGTTCACCTCCTTGGTTGAATCGTGTCCACAATACACGACCAAGATTACTGAGTGACATGGATCGATTAGGATGGGGTGCAGGTCGGAGCTGAAGTGCTTGCCGGTTGAGGGAGATGGCTTCATCCAGATCACCTTGTTCACCTCCTTGGACGAATCGTGTCCATAGTACATTGGCAAGATTATTGAGCGACACGAAGCGTTTGGGATGGGGTTCAGGTCGGAGCTCAAGAGCTTGCCTGTGGAGAGAGATGGCTTCAATGAGATTACTTTGTTCACCGTGTTGGTTGAATTGCGTATGCAGTGCGTTAGCAAGATTGCTGAGCGACATGGATCGATTAGGATGGGGTGCAGGTTGGAGCTCGAGAGTTTGCCTATGCAGAGAAACAGCTTCATCTAGATCACCTTGTTCGCCACCTTGGATGAATTGTGTCCACAGTGCATTAGCAAGATTGCTAAGTGACACGGAGTGTTCAGGATGGGGTGCAGGTCGGAGCTCAAGGGCTTGCCTGTAGAGAGAGATGGCTTCAACGAGATTACTCTGTTCACCATATTGGTTGAATTGCGTATACAATGCGTTGGCAAGATTGCCGAGCGACATAGATCGATCGCTGGAATGGGGTGCAGGTCGGAGCTCAAGAGCTTGCCTGTGGAGAGAGATGGCTTCAATGAGATTACTTTGTTCACCGTGTTGGCTGAATTGCGTATGCAGCGCGGTAGCAAGGTTGCTGAGCGACATTGATCGATCAGGGTGGGGTGCAGGTCGGAGCTCAAGAGCTTGCCTGTTGAGGGAGATGGCTTCATCCAGATCACTTTGTTCACCGCCTTGGCTAAATCGTGTCCACAGCGCACTAGCAAGATTATTGAGTGACATGGAGTGTTCAGGATGAGGTGCTGGTTGGAGCTCAAGGGCTTGCCTGTAGAGAGAGATAGCTTCGACGAGATTACTTTGTTCACCATGTTGATTAAATTGTGTAAACAGTGCGTTAGCAAGATCGCAAAGCGACATGGATCGATCAGGATGGGGTGCAGGTCGGAGCTCAAGAGCTTGCCTGTTGAGGTAGATAGCTTCATCCAGATCACTTTGTTCACCGCCTTGGCTAAATCGTGTCCACAGTGTGTTAGCAAGATTATTGAGCAACATGGACCGATCATCATGGGGTGCAAGTAGGAGCTCGAGAGCTCGCCTGTGAAGAGAGATGGCTTCATCCAAATCACTTCGTTCCCCTCCTCGGTTGAATTTTGTCCACAGTGCGGTAGCAAGATTGTTGAGCAATATGGATCGATCAAGATCCGGTGCAAGTGGGAGCTCGAGAGCTTGCTTGTAGAGGACAATGGCTTCATCGAAGTCACTTTGTTCACCTGTGTGGTGGAACCGCGTCTGCAGTGTGTTAGCAAGATTGTTGAGCGACATGGATCGATCGGGATGGGGTGAAAACCGGAGTTCGACGGCTTGTCTGTGGCAACAAATGGCCTCGTCGAGATCACTTTGCTGACCGTCATGCTCAAATCGCACCGCCAGCAGAGAAGCAAGATTGTCGATGCAAGCAATGTAATTCTCAGTTCTATCAGGCCTTTCTGCAATTGCTTTACGCAAGAGTGTCACTGAGGTATCAACGTCATCCATGTTGCCGGACGTGGTGAACCGTTCGTAGAGTTCGATGGCGGAGGAAAATCGTATCTTCGGTATTCCCGGCTTCCAGCCGAGCCAATGCTCTTCGAAGATCGGAAATATCGCCCGTTAAGTTCAATCGTTCTATTAACAACCGTCAGAGTTACATCCGAGTGTCCGTCAACGAATGTTGCCAAACTTGCTCAGTGCGAGATATTATGACGTCTTGTAGGCTAGAAATAGCTTCGCCTAGATTACTGGTAGTCGTATCATGCAAATGGTTAAACTGATTGTTGAATGAGGAAAATCACGGTGTTTAGGACATGAACGGGAGTCGACTTCTGGAAATTTATCAAAAATTCCTTCGCCAATTCCAGTGTATCTTGTGTTTCGGTCTCGTCCTCCTGTCTAATGACGGTAGCGTCCTAATTAGGACTTATGACTTGGTCTGGGTTCTGAAGGCAAAGAGACGAACATTTCATATAATCTTCATTCTGATTGGTGTACATGAATCTGACACCCGAGGCAGACGCAAGATATTTCATGGCATCAATTTGGCGTGTATGCGTCATTGGACGGCTATCGAAACCTTAGTGAAACAGGAAGATCGCGGTGTCAAAGTTTGAAAGTGATAAATCTAGCTTGCATTCTGCCATGAGCGAGGTGGCAGGAGCATGGATCTCGGATGCTTCTTCTTCATCGTTAATTAAGTTCTGTATTATATGGCATTATTAACACGTTCAGGGAAGCGAGAAAACTTCAATTTACTTACATCTATTGCAATGGGGTTGTTTCCATCAATGTCTCGTTGTCTGCACTCCATCCAGTCGGGCGTCCACCTTTGACCTGCTCTTCATTAGATTGCGATGCATCGAATGTAGTAAAAACGTACTAAAAGTGATGGGCTCTCGCATGTACTTGATTCTGCACTGTTGCTTTCGCCATGATATCTGCACACACATACTGTTAGAAACGATAACAATCACCAAATCGGTGATACGAACGTGAACTTCGACAATATGAGATCCTGGCTCTTGGATGGGGACGCATTTAATTTGCTATCGGGTAATGACTCTATCATAGTGGTGAGATGGTTATAAGTCGTCGATAGAGGAAGGCCATACTGGAAGCCAACTCAGTTGGGGGTTGTATGTGGGGGCTTTGCAAAGAGACGGCAAACTTGGTACAGCCGTCAAGATAAGTTTAATCCAATTCCTTCCACTCTGTTATATGTGCATAGCACGGACATTGAAGCAGACTATCCTTGTGGTATCCACGATTTAGGTTTGTAAATTTAGATAGAGAATATAGGATTGCGGATTATGAGGGGTATGAGTTAAGAGTAAGTTATGATTGACGGTGTGTCCTATAATTCCTGACACGCCGGCACCGGCATCGGCACTGTTGACTTCTTTTCTCTCCCCCAACCATGACCGTCTTAAATATCTTTATCTGGCCAATAGCAGGATACTACTCTCTTTTCTGCAATGATTCGATATGGACAGGCGGACGGGTTTATTCAGAAAAGTGTGATAGATCATATTCGTCTCTTAAAATGGCCCATTAAAGGTACAATCTCGGCTTAGAGACGTCAGAAATTACCCTCTGTCTTTCATATTTTTCACTTGTTCTGTGTCATTGTAAACCACTGTTCTCACTTTCAGCGAAATATAATATCCTTCTTCAAAGTACCCTTTTCAAGCGTACTTCAGTTAGAAAAGATGGCCCACACGAATAGGTATTTTGTCGGTGAGTTGCCTTGTCAAGTAAAGCCCTCTCTTTCTCTGAAGTTTAACATCATACTCTGGACGCTTGCTTGGCCTCAAACAGCTCTTGAGCTACATTTCGTGACGAATCTTTCTAGCCAATATCTCGTAGCAATTTCATCGTCTCGTCAGAGTTGCACAGGTACATCTCTACTCCACCCCGGAAGATGCTGTTCAGTGACTTGTGGTTCATATATATGAAAAACGACCCCTTGACCTGTGCTTCTGGGGTACCAATATGCCGCAGCGTTAATTGAAAATATTCACATATATATGCCCAACATTTGCCAAATGTGTTTTATACATTACATACATTGACATCGCACGAGTCAAGCAAGCTCGAAACAGAAAATTCAACATATTTTATCTGATCCAAAATAAGTTAACTGTCTAGAGGAACACCAGGAGGTGCACAAAGAGAAGGTGCTAAGTAACCTTTAGTGTTCCGATTGTTGTTATTGCTCGCGTACGTGCCGACCTTTCCGGGCGCGGGAGCGGGAAAACTGCTACTTGTAGTATGCAGCTGAGTTGTACGGATTGCGCAGGAAAGTAAGCAAATACACGCCATGGCCGTAGCCTCCGTATGTGATATTTCCTGTACAAGGGTCTCTGCAGATGGAGAGAAGACCGGGCGGTGGTAACGACGCATGAGGAGGAATTCGAGGAAGAGGATGGTACGAACTTGCTCGCATCCAGCACGACCTTGGTTATCCGCGTGAAAGACCGCCTGACAGCGTAATGCAGAGGCGTCTGCCCATCCGCATCGCGTATCTGGAGGAAACCCGCTATCGCTGTTGGCGACAAGAAATCAAGAATCGATCTAACCACATCGACATTCCCCTTCTTCACCGCTAAATGCAAAAGCTGCGGTGAAACACAAAGGAATTGTTAGCCTGTGACATACGTAATTGAAAGTTTCGATGAAAGACGAGCTGGCTTACAGTGTTGAACCGGCCCTGGGATTGCTGTTTCAGTAGCTCTTCGTTAATCTCCCTCGGTAACTTCAGCAGGAAATGCTCCGACACGATTTTGTTGTTTCGGTCACATATGTAATGATAGATAATCCATCTAAATGCGAGAACGTCAGACGTCGACAATAAGCAGGTTTTTATCGACGAACGAACCCTCTGTTAGAATCCCGCTCCTCCGGAGAAAGGTTCTTCGATAGGAGATAGTCGATGATTTTGCTATTACAGCCATTCTGCGCAGCAAATAATAGCATGTTGATATCGACAAATTTGATTCTACAAAAAAAGAACGCATATTCAATAAAATTGCAGAAGAGGCGCAATCATAAGAAGAAAATTGACTTTGTGCTCAACGCTTGAGCCATCAGGTCTGGCTTCACCTTTTCCAGCAGTTTTGTCATCTCGACAACGTTTCCCATCATTGCAGCGACGAGCGAAAATTCGCCTAGAGAATTGACTGTCCAACCCAATAACACCGCCAACGGGCCCTCAGCATCATCCATCGTCAACGAGTCAGAAGCCTCTGCTCCTCGGTCATCGAACAAGACCCGCCTGGTCCATCGCGCCTTCTCATCTCCATGTGTAGCAATTGAAGTGGAATAAGCTTTGTATGCGGCAAACGGTCTGTCCGACCCGAGGTACTCAATAACGCCCTTCGCATCCAGTCGAATTGCCTTCCACAAAAGCGGAACCGTCTTTGTCTCCTGGCCCGCACCAGTCGCTGCGTCGGAGTCGTTCTTCCGCGTCAAATTTATGCGTTTCTTCCCGTGCACGTTTAGATCCAGGTGCATCTTGTTCGCGTCATTAATAGCGGCCGGTGATTCTTCTTCTGCTTTCTCGACGATGTTCTTCTTGACCAATACAATGTCCAGACCTTCACCCGGCCTGCGTATATACTCGTCCAGGATGTCCACTTGGCCATGAAGGACGGTAGCAAATAAAATATCGCCATAGTAGCGAAGGGGCGCATCCGGCGTAGTTGTTTGTATTGATAACGCGAGGGACTGGTATAGGTCGGCGATGTGCACAAACGCGTCCAAATCGTGCTTCCTGACTGCCTTGGCCAAGGGAGGGGGCAGTCCTACTTTCGGCCTGACCCATTCATCGCTTCCAGACGGATTTGCCCACCTCATGACAACCTCCGGCATCTTCCTGGGGTGGACAGTACACTGAACGGCCGACAGTCCAGTAGCGATGTCAATAAACTTGATCTCTTGTTGCTCAACGGTCATATCTGAATCATCCGATGCGCAACTTTCATTGTCAGAACCATCATCATCTTGAAAATCCAGACGGGTGAGCATGTTTTGAGCCAGAACACAACAAATGAACCACACCAAAATGCATATCGAGGTCAAATTTAATCCTGTCTTTCGGTCAGCGGGATGATATTGAGCTGTGGCTATTGCAAGAATAAGTTTTGCTGTAGACCAACGGCGACCTGCGATCGCAGTATTTTTTGTAAAATCCTTTCCAGCCCTTGTCCTCGTCTTCGCCGTCGGGCTTAACCATAGGACTGGCTCTCGTAAACCTGTATATCCTGCGTCAGTATTTGGGTCAGGTGGAAAAAATTATAACAGCCGCACTGTAGGGTCGATCTTCGAACGCTCGAGGGCTGGAACATAGATCTCTAATGACCTTTGGGAATACTTGGCCAACCTGACTTCATACGAGGGAGATCGACGAGTCATTTCGACTGTATTGCATTGGCGCATTAAGGCCACAACGGCGCGAGGGTTCGCCCATACTCGATTGCCTGATTTGCGATGAATGAATGTGCATATATTCATATAAAAAGATCATTTTACCATCGTATGCACAACACGGAGCGTCGATATCAAATCCAGCGAGAATTTCAGCTGGCGATTGGTACAATCGCAAGACAATTTGTACTGATCGATGAGGATATTGAGCTAAAAATGCGCCAATTAGATGAAGCCCCATGATAAAAGAAAAGAAAACGTACAATGGATGGAAACAGTATGCTTGGTGCGGATACAGGTGACATCCCAGGGCACAGAATCTCGAACAGCTTCGTATATCTCCTTGATCTTGACTTCTGCCTGCAATGAAGCGTTAACAAGAAATAAGACATGTGGAACAGAAAGTAAGAAAATATCACGTACCTGGTCTGGAGCCATATTCCACAAGAAAAGATCGACATCGGAAGTCGGGTACGCGTTCGAATGGTAGTACTTTCTGATAGCACACTTCGAAACCGTATTGCCTTCCAAAAGAGGCGTCAAACACGCCAGGAAAGATCCGCCTGCGGCAACAATATTGTTCCAATTGACAAGCTAGGACATTGATCCCTCTGCGAAAATCGCCCAGTTCTTCTTGAATTCTTCGACATCAGAAACTGTGAATGGCGTCCCTTCAACTCTCCTGTCGTCGTCGGTAACTGGCATGACATATTTAGCAGAAAGACCCTCTTTCCCTTCAATGACTCGAGCCCTGATGGTCCTGATTGTAGCTGGAGCATCGAACACGTCGACCAGGCCGATGTGGGGGTTGGAAAGACGTGCATTCTTCTTGTCGGTCGCGAACAACCTCGTCGTCGAGAGATGGCTGCAAGACCACATCAAGCGACACCCTTGGCTCCGCTGGCAACGCGTTAACGCGCTCAATGCAATATTTGATTTCGATAGTGGGTTGCATGGTTAAGGAAGCCTAGGATTCGTGTGGTGGGTAGCCGTGGCCCTTGCCCAGTATTCCAGGTCCACCTTGTCGGGCTCATTGAAAAGCCTGTCGATAACTCATTGACTCGTCGCGTTGGCTGGTTAGCGCAAACTGATGCGTCCTTCCAAAAAAAAGAGTTGTTAAAGTGGTCCCGCCCTATCCCGAGTCAGGCCCTCGGCGAACAACCAGTGAATTTGAGTAGAATAGAGTAGAATTCATGAATCATAATCAAGTGTCCGCGATTCGTTCCTATCGGCTAATATGCCTGTATGATCTGGCTTGGGCTGACTCCGCTGAGTGTCCACACGCAGTTGAGACATGTGACTGCTCTGTACAAGAGGAGGGAAATTCTTATGAAAGATGGTCACGAGCTTACATGAATATGGGGTTTCATGCGCAGTTCCAGTCATGGAAACATTCCGCCATTCATAAACTCTTGACCGGGGAGAGCAGACATTCAAAGTTCTGAACTTTGAGGGTGCGTTTACACAATTATTAAGCAGGTGGGTACATCAAATTCTTTCTACAGTTTGTATCTCATTTTCCCATATGAATAAAAGGAACCCATCGCCGGAATGAAACATTCCGAGAGCGTAACTCCTTGACCGCGATATGAAGTGCATACGCAGACTTCGTCACATCTGGTTCGCGAGCCGGTTTGCCCTCAGGGCCACGGAAAAGTTCTCTATAAAATGCGTCTGCGATAGTAGGCCCGTCTCTGTCCATCATTTCCCTAGCCAATGTTATTAGAATTTATGTTCATTGGAGTATGCCAGCGAGAAAGAAACATACCACATGGTAGCAACAACCCGCCGAAATCCTGAAAACAGCAGGCATGCAGCTAGACTCATCGCTTCATCCGGTATATTTTGGTCACCCGTCGCCGTCTCACAGGCGCACAGAAACGCAAGTGATCCATTCGGCATCTTCTCCTTCATAATCCTCGAGATCCGCAGTAGTCCATCGCCCAGCTTCAGTCCGCTGTCCAGAGGTTTCAATGGATTTTGCATGCCATGGCATGCAAAGTGGACGACAGACACGGTCGAAAGACGGGAGGCGACGTCTTCGATCTCTGCAGGTGATCCAGGGACACCTAATTCCACGAGAGCGTCACTAGACACGTACTGCCGAATTTTGTTTAACTCGTCTTTTGTAGAAACCAATTGTTGAGATTCGATGACTGCCATCATTCGAAACGTTTCGGCGGTGGATGCTGATGACTCAGAAAGAAGTGCGCCTACAGTTGGAGTATATGAAGAAATGAAGTAATCTGGAGCGCAATCGATAGCTAGGGCGCTATCATAGTTGCCCGCAGCGTGAATGGGAAGGAAAGTAAACAGACCGGTTGGGCACCATTGCAAGAGTGGCAGGTCATCAGATTTCTGTGTCAGCTCGTAAGTGGGCCAATCATTGGCTGAAAAGTATTGACCGACCTTGATATTCAGGCAATCGATGATCGGCTTCACCAATTCGTCCCAAATCATTTTCAAAACGGATTTGAAGGTGCCGTCCGAGCCTCCACCATCATTCTCAAAGCTTATTCCTCGTTCTTCACCCAGAAGCTTGACGATTGTGTCTCGGGTTTGATCAATGAACAATCGTGATATCACCGACTGAGAGGTAGCCATACGGACACTATCAACGAGTATCTTCAAGATACGAGTGTGTAAGTTTGGAAGGGGGATGTGATGAATGTTTGTTGATGTCATGACGAGACAGTGACTGCGAACATTATTTTCGATGAGAAAGACAACTGGGTGTTCGGATGCGGCTGGTTTGAGTGAGGATAAACGAGGAGGGAGTAGAAAATCCTGGAACCCATCTAATTGCCTGACTTTGAGAATATTTTGATCCCATTCTTCATTAAGGCGATTAAGCCGGGAAGCCTCTTGGTCTATGGTTAACTTTTTCCGATTATCTAGAAGTCCAGCTGTGGCATCACGATGAGATCCATTCTCGAGCTCGTTAGCAATATCTTGTAGCCTATCTGCCAATCCTGGACCATTTGGTACGATCTTGCGGAGTCGATGGAAGGGAGAGCGGAGAGATAGGACCTGGAACCAGAAGATGCCTCGACCAGCTTCCAAAAATTCTATAGCTTTATGTAAATTTTCAGAGAGAATAGCGCATATAGATGCATCACGGGCTAAGCCATCGGTTCCCGTGGTCAAGGCTTTCTGACGTGATTGTACATCCAAACTCAAAGCGGCGACTTGTGGCAAAGTCTGTAGTGCAGTTTCATATGCGTGAATTGCAGAGCTATGTTGGCTTTGGACAGCCAGAGCTATCCATCTCTTTGAAAAATTGAGACGATGAGATGGAGGTTGGAATAAGTATTGTGCAGCAGCGGAGAAGAAAGACATCGCCTCATCGAGAACATGTTGTTCACCTCGTTGGTTGAATTGTGTCCACAGTGCGTTAGCGAGATCATTGAGCGACGTGGAGCGTTCGGGATGGGGTGCAAGTCTGAGCTGGAGAGCTTGTCTATGCAGAGAAATGGCTTCATCAAAATCACTTCGTTCGCCGTTTTGTTTGAATTGGGTCTGGAATGCGTGAGCAAGATTGCTGAGCGACATAGATCGATCAGGATGGGGTGCAGGTCTGAGCCCAAGAGCTTGCTTGTGGAGAGAGATCGCTTCATCCAGATCACCTTGTTCACCGTGTTGGTTGAATTGCATATGCAGCGCAACAGCAAGATTGCTGAGCAGCATAGATCGATCAGCATGGGGTGCAGGTCGGATCTCAAGAGCTTGCCTGTTGAGAGAGATTGCTTCATCCAGATCAAGTTGATCACCTCTTTGGCTAAATCGTGTCCTCAGTACAAGAGCAAGATTGTTGCACGACATGGAACGTGCAGGATGAGGTGCAGGTCGGAGCTCAAGAGCTTGCCTGTGGAGGGAGATTGCTTCATCCAGATCACCTTGTTTACCGTGTTGGCCGAATCGTGTCCACAGTACGAGAGCAAGATTGTTGAGTGACATGGATTGATGAGGATGAGGTGCAGGTTGAAGCTCAAGAGCTTGTCTGAGGGAAGGGATCGCTTCATCCAAATCACATTGTTCACCTCGTCGGTTGAACTGGGTATACAATGCATAAGCGAGATTATTGAGCGACATGGAACGTTCAGGATGGGGTGCAGGTCGGAGCTCAAGAGCCTGCTTGTGGAGAGAGATTGCTTCATCCAGATCACGTTGATCAGCGTGTTGGTTGAATTGCATACGCAGTCCACTAGCAAGATTATTGAGTGATGTGGAACGTTCGGGATGGGGTGCAGGTCGGAGCTCAAGAGCTTGCCTGTGGAGAGAAATTGCTTCATCCAGATCAACTTGATCACCTCTTTGGCTAAATTGTGCTGTCAGTACCAGAGCAAGATTGCTAAACGACATGGAACGTCCAGGATGAGGTGCAGGTCGGAGCTCAAGAGCTTGCTTGTGGAGAGAGATTGCTTCATCCAGACCACGTTGATCACCGTGTTGGTGGAATTGCATATGCAGTGCACTAGCAAGATTATTGAGTGACGTGGAACGTTGAGGATGGGGTGCAGGTTGGAGTTCAAGAGCTTGCCTGTCGAGAGAGATTGCTTCATCCAGATCGACTTGATCACCTCCTTGGCTAAATCTTGTTGTCAGCACAAGAGAAAGATTGCTAAGCAACGTGGAACGTTCAGGATGAGGTGCAGGTCGGAGCCCAAGAGCTTGCTTGTGGAGAGAGATTGCTTCATCCAGATCACATTGATCACCGTGTTGGTTGAATTGCATATGCAGTGCACTAGCAAGATTATTGAGTGACATAGAATGTTCAGGATGGGGTACAGGTCGGAGCTCAAGAGCTTGCCTGTCGAGAGAGATCGCTTCGTCCAGATCAACTTGATCACCTCCATGTCTAAATCGTGTCCGTAGTACAAGAGCAAGATTGCTAAGCAACATGGAACATCCAGGATGAGGTGCAGGTCGGAGCTCAAGAGCTTGCTTGTGGAGAGAGATTGCTTCATCCAGATCACGTTGAGCACCGTGTTGATTGAATTGCATATGCAGTGCACTAGCAAGATTATTGAGTGACGTGGAATGTTCAGAATGGGGTGCAGGTCGGAGCTCAAGAGCTTGCCTGTCGAGAGAGATTGCTTCGTCCAGATCAACTTGATCACCTCCTTGTCTAAATCGTGTCCGCAGTACAAGAGCAAGATTGCTAAACGACATGGAGCGTCCAGGATGAGGTGCAGGTCGGAGCTCAAGAGCTTGCCTGTGGAGAGAGATTGCTTCATCCAGATCACGTTGAGCACCGTGTTGATTGAATTGCATATGCAGTGCACTAGCAAGATTATTGAGTGACGTGGAATGTTCAG